>JZKD02S2278408.1:1233037-1248194 GCA_000966675.3 Picea glauca
AGAGAGTCCTTCGATATTTGAAAGGGACTATTGATTTTGGTATTGAGTATACTAATGATTTTGATGTTGAGTTGACAGGTTTCTCAGATTCTGATTGGGTAGGAGATCCAGATGATAGAAAATCTACTACAGGATATGCATTCAGTATTGGATCAGGGTGTCCTGGAGCGGTGCATTATGCACTGCCACCTGTAAAGCAATTTGGCTAAGGAGGATACTTGAAGATGTTGGAGAAAAACAAAAAGTACCAACAATCATCCAATGTGACAACCAAAGTTCCATCAAACTGGCAAACAGTTACAAAGCCTCTTGGAAAGGCTAAGTTTGTAATATGTAGAGATAAGATAGGTTTTGTAAAGGTTGTTTAATTAAGGGGGAGTGTTAGAAATTAATTAAACAACCAGTCTAGTAGTTGATAGAGATAAGCTTGCAATAAAGAACCAGAAACATCTGGAAGAAGCAATTCCAGCCATTGATCTTGAAACTAATCAACGGTGGAGCTCATCCCACCACTGTATAAATACTCATGCCTCTAATGCAATAGACAAGCTGTTTTGTATGTTCTTCGTGTCTCTTTGTGTATGATTTTTTTTATTATTATTTGCATAGATCGTTCTTAATCATGAATAAGGCCATTTAATCTTAGGGATATCAGTTTAATGAAATCTCCCCACCAAGGGTTAAAGCAGCTGGATTTCTTTGTGGGCAATTAGGATTTAACAAATATCAATGTGACGAAGATCTTGAATAACAAGCAGTCAAACCCCTGCTGGTTAGATCGATATGTTATTAGCTGAAATGGAGGAATTTGTAATGGAAATTTTGTAACTTTTGTTTTGGCTCTATGCGCCCTTATTTGTGATCTGGTATATGGAAAGGGTATAGTTATGAAATTCTGATCATGGGAGAACATGTTTGGTGACAGAGCTGTTACGACTCTCTGCATATCTTGTATATAAGATTATGATTTAAACAATAGGGCATTGTACTGACGGTTTGCATATTTTAATGTTATACAGCTACCACCTTAACCGGTTTTCACTTTCTTGTGACTGCGCTGGTGGGATTTTTCTCGAGACAACTAGGATACTCCACTGCTAATAAGCACGTCCCCTTCTGGGATCTCTTCTGGTTTTCTATTGTTGCAAACCTCTACATAGTTGGAATGAACTCCAGTCTAATGTTAAACTCCGTGAGATTTTATCAGGTCAGTAAGAGTACAATCTTTTGCTTTGATTTTGGATAGTCACGAGTTATCTAGATCTTTCATCAATTTGACCATGAAACATTTGTTCGGCCTTGAATGAACAGATTTCTAAATTAAGTATGATCCCCGTTGTCTGTGTGATGGAATGGATTCTTCACAATAAGAAATACTCTACAGAAGTCAAGGCAAAGTATTTCTTGTTGTCATTGGGGTGGGCGTTTCAACTGTTACAGATGTTAAGGTAAACATGAATGGTTTCCTAACAGCTGCGGTTGGTGTCTTCTGCACGTCACTTCAACAAATAGTAAGTTATTTTCTTTTGATGAAATTTTTAAATACTGTTTCGTCCTTATGGTTGACCCTGGAACCTATTTTTAATTTTGATAGGAGCGTTATTCACACGGCCACGAACGAACATGGATGACAAGGACCGATGATAATTTATCTATCAATTCTTTAGCCTAAATTAGATTGGCTAAATAAAACTTTGTTTGTCCTTGAAGTCTATTGGGTCCCCTCAACAAAAATACACCATCGGCTCATTTGATCTCCTCAGCAAAACTGCTCCAATACAATCTGCGTCTCTGCTGTTGCTGGGTCCTTTCATTGATTATTGTCTCAATGGGCACAATTTGCTGGATTATGAGTTTTCGTTTGGAGCAATAGTAAGTTACCCTGTACTTTTTCTTTTACGGAAATCCCCAAATTCTGCTAAAATCTTGCTGCTTCTGAACTCTAAACATGGAATTTAACAATGTATTTGTTGATCTGTATGCAGTTCTTCATTTCACTCTCTTGCGCTTTAGCAGTTTTTTGCAACCTAAGCCCATATCTTTGCATTGGCCACTTCTCAGCAGTTTCGTTTCAGGTTCTAGGCCACATTGATAAAATGAGAGGCAGAGAATACAGAGAGAAAGAGCAGAACAGAAATAGTATTCAGTATATTAGGTATGTAAGGAAAAGAGTATAATGAGAAAAGGGAAAATCGTTGAGCCAAATAGGCTCAAACAAATCAAGAACATCAAGAAATGATAGTACAGCTGGCGAGCAGTGTACAGTCAAACTATTGAGGCTACATTATATTTAACACTCGCTCTAAAACTCAACAGTTACAAACATCAGCACTGATGATGCCCAAGTCCTGTCTCTGAAAATTAAAAACGAATTTCGAATTTTCCCTGTGGATTTGTGAAGATATCTGCGAGCTGATCTCGAGAGCCACAGAATTGAAGTGCAATATCACCATTATTGACTAGATCGCGGATGAAGTGAAAGCGAGTGTCAATGTGTTTGCTTTTCTTGTGAAACACATGATTTTTGGATAGAGCAATTGTTGAGGTGTTGTCACAGAAGATAGGAGTTGGATCCTTTTTTGTATGTGACATATCTTTCAATATTATTCTCAGCCACACAGCTTGACAGGAAGCTAAGGTAGCAGCGACATACTCTGCCTCTGTAGAAGATATAGATACAATTGGCTGCTTCTTTGATGCCAATGAAATTGGGTTCGTGCCCAGGTGAAAACCATGTCCTGAGGTGCTTTTCCTGTCATCTAGGCTGCCTGCAAAATCATTGTCTATGTAACCAGAGAGATGATTATCATGATATTGAGTGTACCATAAGCCAAAATTGAGAGTTCCTGCAACACATCTCAGAATCTGTTTCGCCATCTTCCAGTGAGAATCTTTGGGGGATTCCATTCCACTGTAGGGCCTTCATCTTTCTTGCTCAATTTTGTGCCTAGGGCTATAGGGGTTTCTGTTGGATTGCATTCTTCCATGCAGAATCTTTTGATGATGTCTGTTGCATACTTTTTTTGACAGACAAAAATTCCTTTGGTTGATTGATCAACCTCAATCCCCAAAAAATATTTCATTATGCCAAGATCTGTCATCTCAAACTCGGATTGCATGGCATGTTTAAAACTGGTTAACTCAAGATTTTCAGTATATATCATGTCATCAACATATAAACATACAATCAAAATTTTGTCGTGCTGATCTGTTTTGGTGTAAAGAGTTGGCTCATTTTGGCTTCTGCTGAAACTAGTTTTGATCAGGTAAGTGTCAATTCTGTTGTACCAAGGTCTTGGAGCTTGCTTTAAGCCATACAAGGCTTTCTTCAACCGATATACTTTGGCTGGCTGCTCTTGGACTTCAAATACAGGTGGTTGATCGACATAAACTTCTTCTTCTAAGAAACTATTTATGAAAGCTGACTTGACAACCATCTGGTATACTTGCCATTTGTGTAGGGATGCTATGGCCAATAGAGTCCTTATAGTGTCTAATCTTGCTACTGGGGAAATTTTTTCACCATAATCAGTATCTGGTTGTTGTGAGAATCCTTTGGCAACAAGTCTTGCCTTATATTTTTCAATCTACCCTTTTTCATTGAGTTTAGTTTTGTAAACTCACTTGACACCAATAATGGTCTTGTGTTTGGGCAAAACAACAAGATCCTATGTCTTGTTCTTCTCAATGGAGTCAATCTCTTGGTTCATGGCTTGAACCCAATGTGGCTCCTTAGCTGCTTCTTTAAAAGATGCAGGTTGACATGACATTAATGCAAAAATATTGTGTTGTTCAATGTCATCCAACTGTTGATGGAATTCTCTCAAATTTCGAGTTCTTTGATTTTGAATTTCAGAGGATGAGTCTCTACTTGAAGTTGAGTTATCCTGAGAATTTTCATGTCGTCCTTGTACCTGCAATCTTGGAAGAGCAAGTTGAGGTATTGGCCGTCCTGAATTTTCTGTGTTTTCAGAACTGGGCAGCAATGGATTTTGACTGTCCATTTGCTGATTTTCAGATTCGTTCCAGAGTTGGTTTTTCATAAATTTTACATCTCTGTTGAGAATTAGTTTCTTTGAGATTGGATTGTAAAGCCTGTAATCTTTAGATGTTTCACTGTATCCAGTAAAGATACATTTTTCACTTCTATCATCCAGTTTCTTCCTTAATTCGGAAGGTATGTGAGCATATGCTATGCATCTGAATGTCCTTAGATGCGCAACATTTAGCTTTGTCCCACTCCATGCTTCTTGAGGGACTTTCATCTTTTAGACTTGTGGTTGGAGATCTATTCAAAAGATAAGATGAGCATGCTACTGCTTCAGCCCAAAAAGTATTTGACAAACATTTCTCTTTGAGTAGGCTTCTTTCCATGTTCATTATTGTCTGGTTTTTTCTTTCAGCCACTCCATTATGTTGTGGAGTATACCTGGCTATAGTTTGCATGATAATGCCTTGTGATTTGCAAAAACTACCAAATTCGTTGGAGTTGTATTCTCCTCCTCCAACTGACCTAAGAGCTTTTATATATTTTCCACTTTGTTTTTCATCTTTTGTTTTGAATTCTTTGAATTTTGCAGAAGTTTCAGACTTGTGTCTGAGAAAATAGATCTAGATTTTCCTACTAAAGTCATCAATAAACGTTAGAAAATAAAAGCTACCACCTATTGACTCTGTTTGCATTGGTCCACATAGGTCAGTGTGAACAAGTTCGAGATGTTGTTTGGCTTGAGTGGAGGACTGTGAAAAACTAGTTCTCTTATGTTTTCGAAATATGCAAGACTCACATGGGGGATTTTTCTCTTTCAAGATAGGGAGACCGTTGACCATGGAGTGCTTTTGTAGAAGACTTAGACTCTGAAATGGTAGATGTCCAAATCTTGTATGCCAAACCATAGTTTCATTGGGGGTGGATGCAATTTGTGAATATGTTTGGATCAGATTTGTAGTTCTGAGGGTAAGGGGAACCATCCTATTCTAAGTCATGTGGATTTCATAAATCAATTTTCTGTTGGGGGTTTTATCATAAATCCTGCAAGATGCTCCCTCAAAAAGTACCTTATAGCCATGTTCAATGAGCTGTCCTACACTTAGCAGATTATGTTTCATATCTAGAACATGATAGACATTGTTTATGTCTTTCTTTACATTTTGTTTAGTAAGAATAGGTACAGTTCATTTTCCTTGAACTTTGACTAAGGAGCCATTTCCAAGTGTAATATCAGATGAAATTGAAGAATCAATGCATGAAAGTAAATCTTTGTTAACTGTCATGTGATTGTTGCATCCACTGTCCAGCAACTAGAGATGTTTAGGTTGTTCTTCAGTCTTGTGGCATGAGAGAAACATACCTCTTGAGGTTTCTCTTGTATGATTTCACACATGTGCTTTGCCTGAGAGATGATCTGCTTGCTTCTTCCTGCATTCAAATTCATAGTGCCCGTACTTTTTGTAGTAATAGCATTGTATGCTTGATTTGTCATTTGATCTTCTCCCTCTGCCTCCTTGACATTGGAAACTCTGATTATGACTATGTTGTCTGTGACCTTGGAAATTTTGATTCGAGATCTATTGTCTTTGTCCTCCACTAGATTGAGGGTTACTAGGACTTCTCCGTCTTCCTTTGTGACCTCTGCCTCTCCCTCTGTTGAAAGATAATTGAGTTTTGAAGGCATTGGAGATTGACTCATCTGTGAGATGCAGTATGGTCTCATGTGTCAACAAGGAACCAATTAGTTCATGTGTTGAAAAACGTGATAGATCCTTGGATTCAAGTATTGTTGTAACAACCATTTCAAATTTATTTGGTAGAATTTTGAGGATTTTATCAACAATGCGTTGATGAGGGATGGCTTCAGCAGTCAACCTAATTTGGTTTACGATTCCCATGACTCTGATCATAAACTGAATCATATTTTTAGACTCTGTCATTCTTAAAGTCTCGAATTGCATCCTCAAGGTCTGCAGTTTGATTGTTTTGACCCTGTAATTTCCTTGGTAGGATGATTTAAGGATGTCCCAAGCCTGTTTTGAAGTACCAACACCTGTGATTTTTGAGAAAATCGAGTCATCCACTGAATTTTGAATCCAAAATTTGGCTTTATTCTCTCTCTTCCTTTGTGTTGCCTGAGTATTTCTCTATGGGTTTGACATGGCGGCAAGGTCTGTTGGATCCGGTTCCATATATCCAAGATCCACTAGATCCCAACACTCTTGTGCTTGCAAGAAGGACCTCATTCGAAGAGACCAAAACTCATAATTATTTCCAAGAAGAATCAGACCTTGAGTTGGTCCTAAATTTCTAGATGTGGCCATCTTTAAAGAATTTTACCAAAACATAAAATAAACTTTTAGAAAATTTCGTATTTACCTATTTCATGCGTGTAAACTAATTTCTTGCAGTGACTTTGGAACTTTGCGATTTGGGATTTCGCGAGTCTCGACTTCGGCCTTTCGCACTTCGGGACTTCGTGACTCCTGTATACGAGTCCTCCAATGTCTTTGTCTCCACAACTCCCGGTCGCCGAAACGCCAAAAAATGCTTAACAACCCTGTATTGGCCCTTAGCCTTCGTTTATGTGACCACGAGCCGTGACCACGCGCCTAATCATTCAAGCGTTACCGGATTTTCACGATTCAGGGAATTATGGTGCAAGCACTTCGCCGGTTCTCTATTTCTCAATATGCCGAAATCCGAAATATCCTGGCGCCTATCCTTCTTGAACGCCTTTTTAGGATTTCGTGATTCGAGACTTCATGAATCCTATTGCTCCAATTCTTGACCCTTCGAACTTCCAATATCCGAAAAACCGAAGTACCGAATTCCAAATTCCGAAATGCCAAAACTCCACTTATGCGGGAAATCAACGGCTGTGAGCCTCCCCTGATCCAACGGCTCAGATCCTTTCGGGATTTCGTGGGTCAAGAGTTCTGAACTCTTACCCTTTTCATTCCTGGTAGCCGAAATGATGAAATGCTCCTTTCGGGGATTTCCCCGAAACCTCAACTGCTGCCACGTGTTTTCCTTATGGAGGGTCCCCATGTTTTCGGGAATTCGTGAGCCAAGACTTCTTGTCTCCCGACTCTTCCTCCTTGATCTCCCGGTACCAGAAACCCCAATAGATTTATATCTCCTTTCATGATTTCGGGAATGAGGACTTCTTGTCTCACGACTCCTGCCTCCTTGATATCCTGGTACCCGAATTCCCGGTAGATATAGATCTTAGATACCTGTCCTCCAAAATGGATGGTTCATGATCCTTTCGGGATTTTGCGGATTGCAAAGTCAAAGGACTCCACCTTCTTTTGCTGAGACAAGGTTTAAAACTCACGCACCTTTCCTAGATCCGACAGCTTATGGACCTTAGTGCTAGATCTAGCGGTTTAGATCTTTCTTCCTTTGCTTTTATTTAGTGGCTCTCAGGCCACCGAGCACCATATTCAATGGTATGGATTCCTTCGGGATTTCATGAATCGGGACTTCGTGAGATAACAACTTCATGACCTCTTGCTGCTCCAAGTCCCAAACTCCAAAATGCCAAAATTTCACCTTGCGATTTCAAGATTTCGTGATTCAGCTATTCTCCAGTGCGCTTCAGAGGACTAAACCTCATGCACTTTTCCCCGGATCTGATGACTATCGATCCTCTGTGAAAAATCTGACAGCTGAAAATCTTTTTCCTTTTCTATGCTCCCATCGTCCTTTATGAACTAGATTAACACCTAAGATCTGTTAGAAGGAAAGATATTACGTCTGCGTCTGTCTATCCTTTGCTCCTTTAGCATGTTCTTTGTTGCTTCTGCAAAGAGTTTCTCTTGAAGAAGGAAGTTCGTGAATCTTTCACGAATTCTTTGAATGTTTTTTCCCTCTGCAACAATCTTTCACTAATTTGAAAGAATTTCACAAGATCTTTAGATGTTTCTACTTTCTGCAGTAATCTTTCACGAATTTGAAATAATTTCACGAGATCTTTAGATGTTTCTTCCTTTTGCAACTCTTCTTCATGAATCTTTCACGAATCTTTAACTATTCACGATTCTTTATTGTTTCTACCATCTGCAGTTTATGCTTCCTCACACTTTCTGTCTGCAACGATCTTTTGAGCATATTGACGGATTTCTCTCCAAGCCTTGTGAAGAAAGTGTGTCCCATGCTCTCATTGTCAATTTAAGATGTGTGCTTCTTAGGATCGGGCTGCTCTCTAGACTGTGTGAAGAGGCTTACATCTGAAGCTCTGATACCATGATAAAATGAGAAGCAGAGAATACAGAGAGAAAGAGCAGAGCAAAAATAATATTCAGTATATTAGGTATGTAAGGAAAAGAGTACAATGAGAAAAGGGAAAATAGCTATATTAGGTATGTAAGGAAAAGAGTACAATGAGAAAAGGGAAAATAGCTGAGCTAAATAGGCTCAAGCAAATCGAGAACATCAAGAAATGATAGTACAACTAGCCAGGACAACTAACACACATGAAAACAATCTGTCTTCTTGTTTTAGGCTGGGTCTTATTTGATTCGGCATTGACCATGAAGAACATAATGGGGATGGCCTTGGCTGTGGCGGGCATGGTATTGTATAATTGGGCAGTGGATAAAGAAAAACAAGCCTCTTCCAAAACTTTACCCATTGGGCAGGGTATAGAGTTTGGTGGAGAAAAAAAATTATGATGAGTTAATCCGACGTTCCGAGAGTAGCTTTTATTGAGAAAATTAAACCGGTAGATCTACCAGCTTTAGGTTCTTCGATGTCAGATAGAAAGCTCCTTATGCTGGCTATTTTCTTACTAATGAATCAAATTCTTTTTTACCGTCAACAACGTAGTATGGGGATGATGTTACATTGGCAATAATAAACAATGGTGACAATACACAATTCTTTTATTGACAACAACATACTGTGGGGTTTTGTGTTACATTGGCAAGAATAAACACTGGTTACTTCACACAATGGTTGTTTATACCTGCACTAGATTTTTTGGTACTTGACGCTGGTCTATTTTTCAAGCTGCAAGTCTCTTTTCCATCTTGTTTTCTGTTAATAAATCTTCCACATAAATTTTACAGAAATCGTCGTTCTTTTGGGTATAGTTAATAGTCTACGTTGACAGAGATTTCTGCGTCGCATGGTGGTCTACTATAGATCTGTTCTTAGTCTTTGATTTATGACAGAGATATCAAGTCAACATTGATGTTATATTTTTTTGGTGATGGTATTAAATTGAAAAATATTATTAACTAATTTTAATATTCTTTTTTATGCCAAAATTTCGGACACCTATTGACAATGGGCACATTTAATGATCTCTTAACCATAAATTTCAATCCTATGGTTATCAATTGAATATATTGGCATATTCTTAATCGTCCTTCCAAATAATCAATGAATGAGATCTCATATTCATAACTTTCTATCATTTCTAAAAGCGTCAGTTAACCTGTTTAGTTTTGAACATTTACTTAATATGATTAAGAAATTACAGTTTAACCATCTAATTTCCACGTTCAAATGATTATGAAATTAAAAATTTACTTCACTTCCTACGATGGAAGCCACATCCATTCCTTTAATATTCTTCCTATGGCAACTGCATCCGTTCATTTCATATTCTTCCTACGATGGTAACCCCATCCATCCTGTTTTTTATTACGGTTGGTTTCTCATGTCCATGATAAAGAGCGTAGCACGAAGAGACACAGGTGCGAGCAAAATGCTAAGAAAAATTAATGCATGCATCTTGCCAGACGAGGACGAGAGTGACACAAAATCCAGGATAAGCATATACATACCCGTGACAATGGAAATTCCGCAGGAAATTGCCACGAAGAATGGCCTTTGCATTTGTGCCATTTCCTTTTGGTCTGCCCCTACAACGAAGGGCACCGAGAGGAAGCAGACCATGGCAGGAACCCCGACATTCAAGAGCAGGAGAAGGGATTTGGTGTAGGGAGCTATTGTGGTATGGATAGAGGTGTAAACTGTTGTGCTCAACCCCACGTAACTGGTGGAGAGCCCCAACGTGAATCCTCTCTCGTTCGCAAAGTTTCGAATGCAGATTAGGTACCTTACCGTGTTGAACTAGCTGTGATAAGTGTGTGATATCTATGCTTATATATCTTACTATACATATATCTCATTATATATATGTCAACATATACATTTTGTGCAACTTTTGTACATATACTGACAATGGGATCTCTGCGCATAAACGTCCCACTGTATATATATCTTATGCTCTTGGCATATACTGAAGAACCCATTTTCTATTTGACACTTATCCCTTATCTAATACAAAATTACAAATCTTTATAAACCTCAGGTGCAATTGCAATTAATGTTGGGAATCATTCTCAGTCTCAATGAATTTCAATTTTCACCCACCTGCCAGTATGCCAAGGGAGAGATCTTCCAAACTAGCGAGAGCCACTAGACACCATAGCCTAGAAACCCCAAGCAGTGGGCGATCAGGATCACAGTCCACATAGGTAAAGAAAGAGAAGCGAGGCCCGATAACCAACCCATCGCCTTGCCTAGATTAGAGGCCACTGCAATATTGTTGAGATGGACCTGGTCGATGTCTAATACTTCCTTTAGAACCAAGGAATAATCAGAGAAAGAAATCGAAGTTGGTTCAATGGATTACCTCCATCCATATGACAGCGACGAAGCCTATCCATCTAAATTATTTTGTTCCGCTTCTCATTTTCTAGGCGAGCCGAAACCTTTCGGCGTTCACCAGCCACAAGTTTCCGGTTGTGCTAGTAATATTGTTTGTCAATATGCAGCTTAGTGCAAGATGCATTATTTATTTAATGTTATATTCTTTATTGTGTATTATGTTATTGTTTTATGATTTGAGAAAAATTATTTCATAAAGAACATTCAAATTGATTTAATTTAAATTTGAGATTGGGGATCAGCAAGATTTTTAAGAAAGGAAAAGAAAAGAGATATCACTACATGATAGACCATTTGGCTGTGATGTTTTCTCATTGAAGGCATTTAAGTTCCTTATCATACAAAATATTTGTATAATGATAAAGAGAAGAATAAAAGAATAACATAAAGATAATATTAGCTAAGCAGAGATCCTTTATGCAAGGAGAATTTAGATGTGTCTGAACAGTAAATAATGATAAATAGGAAATCTTATAGTAGATCTACTGCATCAAGAATCTATCAATCAGACGCCAATTTTAATCCTTAAAATATGCAATACATTCAAACAAGATGAAGAATAGAAAATAATACATAGAATTTAGATGTTAACAATGATAAATAGGTAATCTTACATCAGATCCGCATCAGGAATCTATCAATCAAAGTAAAATTTTAATCCTTAAAATCAACAATACTTTCAAACAAGATGGAGAATAGAACAAATAATATATAAGACAAATATGATGAAACACTCATATGAATCTTCAATAACATACAATTTACATCCACATGCCCCTCTGGCTTATAAACTGAAATATATAGTCATCAACATTTCTCAAAACCTCCTCAAATATTGGGCCGAACCCCCTCCTCCTTTCTCATATCATTCATCTCGTGTATTTACAATCAAAACAATAGACATGTCTTGCTTCCTTGGCACCTCTTCTCCAGTGTCGTGTATTCTCTTTCATGTCATGTTCCTTTTGTTAGAAGGAAACTATGGTCAGTATGGGCCTACACGAAAAACTTTCCTCTCTCGTACTTCTGGATGAAAATGTTTGGTCTCCTAGGACAGACCCTCCATGCTTCCATTTCAGGGGGTAGTCGATTGTTCAACCACCTATCCTTCTTTCATTAACTAATTTCTCCTTGGGATCAGGACGAGGCCTTATGCCTAGTTTGTCGCAACACGTTTCTCTTGGATTAGGCCCTATATAAGCAGTGATTGCAGAAGCCAACAAGGGAGGTTGGGATCCACACTGCTCTAACCCCCACAATCCACTACCAAGTGCCATGTACCTCTTTAGCTATACTATGGTTTTGAATGAGGGATTGCTCTAAGATTTTAGCGTTCGAACACTTTCTGTCCCCTCAATGAAGTGTGTGTAAATTCTAACCTTGTACAATATCTACTGCAAACTCATATTCAGAAAAGAACAAAAAAGATACAATGGAAATAACAAACATTACACAAAGATTTTTCACCTGGAAACCTAAACCGGGAAAACCATCATATATTATATTCATACACACAGTTTACAATGTTTACAATACAATATACATATAGGAGCCAACGGCATCCAAAACCCTAACCCAATGACCTAGATTAGTCTAAGAAAACCATCGGCAAAAAACCATGTGCTGAAAATTCCCAAAAATATGTTGTCTTGGTAATATGTCGTCCCGGAAATATGTCGTCCTGGAGATGACTCGACCAAAAAAATCGTAGTTCGAGGAAATTTCAAGTTGAACTTCAGGGATGGTAGAATTAGAAAACTCACTCATACTCAATGTATCCTAGGATTGACTAGGAATTTGATTTATGTAAGAAATATGGATGATGCATGTGTAAAAATAGTGTTTGAAAAGGAAACCTCGAAGATGGTTTGAGGAACAATGGTGTTGTTGAGGGGATTTTAGATTGGAACTTTGTATAAGATGATTAGAAGGACTATTAGTGATGGGTGCAATATTGTCGTGATTCTTGAGATTGGATATCAAGAAGGGAAAACTATAACAATCTCTAGAGAAAAGACTATGTTGTGGCATCAAAGACTGGGGCATATCAAAGAGAAGGGGATTTGGAAACTACATGGAAAAGGTATGTTTGAAGGTATGTATAATTCCTCTTTGGATCTTGATTTCCTTGAACATTTCTTGTATCGGAAGTAGAATCAGGTAAGATTATCCTTGGGTGGTATGAGAACAAAGTAAATTTTATAGTTTTTTCATATTGATGTGTTTGTACCTATGATGATTACATCACTAGGTAAATATGTGTACCAAGTCTCATTTATAGATGACTTCTAGAAAAATAAATGGATTTATTTCCTCAAGAAGAAATATGAAGTCCTTAAGAGTATAAGGATCTTGTGGAAAATCACACGGAGTAGAAAATTAAGGTGTTGAGGATGGATAAGGGTGAAGAATTCAATGGCAATGAATTCGAGGAATTTGTAAGAAACGTGGTCTAGTAAGAAAAAAGGCTACTTCATACACATCTCAATAGAGTGGATTTGTGTTGTAATCTAGGATATTGTATGAATAAGTTATCGGTAATGCTTCACAGAGATCATTGTACGAAAATACACTAATATAAAAATACACACATAGATAAGAGATAGAAAAGTATGTAAATTGATGGAGAGACCAACAATATTCACTTTATTATGTATCACACAAACCAACTTTTTTTCTTGTATAGTCACACATTTATACTTGCACATTTAGTGGGTGGATGGGTATGGTGAGTGGATGTGAAATGAAGTGCTAGTATCCTCCAACCTCCGTGTTTCAATCAACAATGCTTTGTGTGGGCGTTTCATTTAAAGTGTAATTGGATATGAATAGTCTTTGTGCAAGTGTATAGGTTAATAGGGTTACGGTTATAAAGTTATAAACACTTTAATCTTAAAAAAAATGAAAATATATTTAATTTTACATTAATTAAATACAACTTTCTTTGTTTCATAGTCACATATTTATACTTGCACATTTAATACATTAATGTATTATCCCATCAATATATTAATATATTACTACTTTATTAATGTTTAAATACTTTATTAATATATAAAGTATGTTTTATTATATTAATATCATAATGATGATGATGGTGATTAACGTCCACTAAGACTTAATTGAATAATATAATATTTCAATGTATTATAAATGTATTTTTACTTTATTTAAGTTTTATTAATGCTTTATTATTTTAATATATTACTGAACTTTTAATATATTTTTATTTTATTTACCTATTGTTAAGACTTTATTAATGTATTTATAATTTAACAACGTATTAATTAATTAATATAATACATTAATAAGATATTTATTAATTAAATTATTTTATCATTTATATGTCACATTATACATTAAAATGTTAATATTTTTATTTTTAAGTTACATTAAGGTATTAATTAATCAATACATTAATACTTAAATATATTAATTTAATGTACTTTTACATTATTAATATATTACTTTATAATTAATTTAGTGACTTATTTATTCTTTATTAATTTATTTGTAATATACTAATGTATAAAAAATGTTTTATTTTATAAATGTATTGTATTTAGTGTATTATTTTATTTTTTATTAATGTTTTATTTTTTTAATTAATTAATACTTTTCATTATATATGAATGTATTAATGTAATGTGTTAATACTTATGAGTATATATTACAATAGGAAAGATGAATAAATGACGTCCATCAACATATATCAAACACTTTTTATAAAAAGATTGTTGCTAGTTTATTTAATGTTATTATTTTTTATTGTGTATTATGTTATTGTTTTATGATATTAAAACAATTATTCCATAAATCATTGTCCTCAAGGTATATGATAAAACTATGTAATCAATTATATAATATAATAATAATAAAAAATTTAATCAATGAAATACAATTGTTTCTAAATCAAAATGTAGAAGAATAAAATTAATTAACATATAAATCAAAATATAAAAGAATAAATTTAATTAACATATAAATCAAAATATAGAAGAATAAATTTAATTGTGTAAAAAAAACAACAACTAAAGAATATGCACATCACACAACCTTAATAGCCCACTCTAAAATGATGTTAGGAATTTTAACTTGTTTTTGTTGACCAATGTTACTTTAGAGTCTAAAGTACTCAAAAAGGAATTCCAAAGCATGAGGGTCAAAGAGGAATTCCAAAGCATGAGGGAGGCCTTTTGTTTGCACATATCTAAGCACAAAGAGTGTTGAATGAGCTATTTAAATTTTAGGCTGGATTTTCATCTTTCTAAATTCTAGAACCAAAGATCTGGGATTTTGTTTGTTCCAAAATTTCCTAGAAATATACTTTCGAAGGTTCCATTTATGTATGATATTCATAGTTGGGCAGTTGTAAAACAAAAAAGAGGCTCTTCTTTGGAAAAGGAATAAGAAAACACGCAAATATGTCTTGATGTATAAGATTTAATATGCAAATAGATTCCACACATATGTTTTAAA
>JZKD02S2278408.1:1255590-1273004 GCA_000966675.3 Picea glauca
GAATAAATGGCGGTGATCGACATATATCAACCACTTTTATAAAATGATTATTACTAGTTTATTTAATGTTATTATTCTTTATTGTGTATTATGTTATTGTTTTATGATATGAGAAAAATTATTTCATAAATCATTGTCCTCAAGTGTGTAGTGAATTAATATAATATAATAATAATAAAAAGTTTAATCAATGAAATACAACCGTTTCTAAATCAAAATGTAGAACAATAAAATTAATTAACATATAAATCAAAATATAGAAATAAATTTAATTGTGTAAAAAAAACAACTAAAGAACATGCACATCACACAACCTTAATAGCCCACTCTAAAATGATGTTAGGAATTTTAACTTGTTTTTGTTGACCAATGTTACTTTAGAGTCTAAAGTACTCAAAAAGGAATTCCAAAGCATGAGGGTCAAAGAGGAATTCCAAAGCATGAGAGAGGCCTTTTGTTTGCACATATCTAAGCACATAGAGTGTTGAATGAGCTATTTAAATGTTAGGCTGGATTTTCATCTTTCTAAGTTCTAGAGCCAAAGATCTAGGATTTTGTTTATTCTCAAATTTCCTAGGAATATACTTTCGAAATTTCCATTTATGTATTATATTCATAGTTGGGCAGTTGTAAAACAAAAAAAAGGCTCTTCTTTCGAAAGGGAATAAGAAAACACATAAACATGTCTAAGTATAAGATTTAATATGCAAATAGATTCCACGCATATGTTTTAAATTGGTTTTTGATATAGGAAGGAGGGTGCAATAGGAATGAAAAATGAAAAGAGATTAGTTAAAAATGTATTATTGATATTTTTGTTATATAATATTTATATAATGAAAAGAGATCAAGTTTTCAAACTACTTTTAAATAAAATTAATAAATATTATTTTATAAGTGAATGATGGATGATCATTAATATTTACAACATAATGGTGATTTGTTTTCATTGTCGATGACTAAGAATTCACAATCTATGTGTTGTTGTTCATTTAATTGTTTGAGTGCACCTTCATGTTGGGTATGTGTTAGATTCTTTGCAAGATATTTTGGTAGAAAAAGATCAATTTGTCACTATAGATTAAGGTACTGCACTTATGGAAATGTCAACATAAGACTAGAAAAGTTGGATCGGAAAGAAAAGAGTACAATGTGGTTGTGTCTCTCACATATAATATTACTGATTGTGTCAAGGGAAGATACAACAAAGGAATTATGGACTAAATTAGGGTATCTGTATCAATCTAAGTCCCTGGTAAACAAAATTGTCCTTCGAAAGAAGTTGTGCAACCTAAAGATGAAAGATGGAGAATTGGTAAAACAGCATATGAACTGCTTCAATACCATGGTAAGTCAGTTATTGTCTATTGATATTAAGATTTATGATGGGGATAAGTGTATCAATTTATTGTTCTCTTTACCAGACTCGTGGGATAGTATGACTATGGCCATAATCAGTAATGCAATTACTTTGAGTTTCGATGATATGGTCTCATCCTTGTTGTTATAAAAGATGAGGTGGAAAAACATGGAAGGCTAGAGGACATATGCCTTAATACTTGGTAACAAAGTATTTGAACACCTTCAATATCATGGTGAGTCAGTTATTGTCTATTGATATTAACATTTCTGATGAAAATATGTGTATCATTTTATTTCTGTGTTTACTAGACTCGTGGGATAGGTTGGTTGTGGCCATAGAAAGTGATGCAACTACTTTAAGTTTCGATGATGTGGTCTACTCCTTGTTGTTAGAGAAGATGAGGGGAAAAATCATGGAAATATTGAGAACAAATGCCTTATGTGTAGGAGGATGCTCCTAGGAAAGAAATAAAAATAAGTTCTCTAGTCGGAGATCTAAATCTAGATGAAGATTGAAATCTCTAAGAAAATTCATAAAGGTATCCTAGAGATGTGGAAAAGAAGGGAATTACAAGAAACAATGTAGACCCAAAAGTGTTGAGAGAGGGAAGGAATCTAATGACGCCTCTTCTACAGAAGAAAAAACCTATGCAGATGAAGGAGGGGATGTGCACTTGGCATCTTTGAGCACATATTCATACCACGAGTCATGGTTGGTTAACTCAAGTGCATCCTTTCATATGAATCCTCACAGGGAGGGGTTTTGCAAGTATGAAAGGTATGATGAGGGTGTTATTTTTCTAGGAAATATATTTACCGAAAAAATCATAGTTTGAGGAAAATTCAAGTTGAACTTCATGGATGGTAGGATTAGAAAACTCACTTGTGCTCAATGTATCCTAGGATTGACTAGGAATTTGATTTATGTAAGAAATATGGATGATGCATGTGTAAAAATAGTGTTTGAAAAAAAAACATGCTTGATGGTTTGAGGAACAATGGTGTTGATGAGGGGATTTCAGATTCGAACTTTGTATAAGATGATTAGAAGGACTATTAGTGATGGGTGCAATATTGTCGTCATTCTTGAGATTGGATATCAAGAAGGAAAAACTCTCATAATCTCTAGAGAAAAGACTATGTTGTGGCATCAAAGCCTTGGGCATATCAATGAGAAGGGGATTTGGATACTACATGGAAAGGTATGTTTGAAGGTATGTATAATTCCTCTTTGGATCTTGATTTCCTTGAACATTTCTTGTATGGGAAGTAGAATCGGGTAAGATTATCCTTGGGTTCTATGTGAACAAGGTAAATTTTATAGTTTATTCATATTGATGTGTTTGTACAGATGATGATTACATCACTAGGTAAATATGTGTACCAAGTCTCATTTATAGATGACTTCTAGAAAAATAAATGGATTTATTTCCTCAAGAAGAAATATGAAGTCCTTAAGAGTATAAGGATCTTGTGGAAAATCACACGGTGAAGAAAATTAAGGTGTTGAGGATGGATAATGGTGAAGAATTCAGCGGCAATGAATTCAAGGAATTTGTAAGAAACGTGGTATAGTAAGGAAAAAGACTACTTCATACACATCTCAATAGAGTGGAGTTGTGTTGTAATCTAGGATATTGTATGAAGAAGTTATCGGTAATGCTTCACATAGATCATTGTACTATAGTACACTAATATAAAAGTACACACATAGATAAGAGATAGAAAAGTATGTAAATTGATGGAGAGACCAACAATATTCACTTTATTATGTATCACAAAAACCAACTTTCTTTGTTGCATAGTCACATATTTATACTTGCACATTTAGTTACAAGGAAGTTGCAACTTCCTATTTTCCTCGTTCGATCGATCGACCAACTTACATATTCGGCCAGAAGTTGATGAAATTTCATATCTGACTTAGTCGACTATCATTTCCAATTGACATAGCCGACTATCCCATAGAACATCTTCTCCGACCTCAAATCCTTGATTCTCCTAAGCATGAGGGCAATTCTGAATTTTACATTTACATAAATTTCAGAATATGAGATTACAATATTTTGGAGAAGACAGAGAAAATAGGTCAATCATTTGGTTGGATCTTCTATGGATACTTATTGAATTCCTAGATCTATTGTTGTATATACTACTTGATGTGTTTTCTCCATTGTCTATTCTGGATGGACAATCGATTATTTTGGTATAGTCTCCGGCCAAGTGGAGAGGTGTACTTGTGGATCCAATGTATTGACATCCTTATATAGTTGTGATGCATATTATCCTTCCACTTATATTTATCGAGTCGAAGAATGATGGATAACATAATAAAAAAATGAGAGTCTAATGCATTCAGATTGAAGAACTAGAATATTGGTTCAGGAGGAGAGGTAGGAGATGATCGAGGTTGTGATATTGTTTTCTTTGGAAGCTGTTAAAAACTGATTTGATAGATGTGGGGCACCAATATGTGCAAGTAACGGGAAAATGTGCGCCATTGGTCCAATGAATATTGCGTCTGGACTCAAGTTGACTTCATTTGTCTAAGATATCCTAGTTTCTGAGTGATGGAGTCAATTTGCACCAAGGTCGATTCAGGATTAAAATTGTCCTTTTTTATCTTTCTAATAACCTGGTCAAGATGCTCCACAACATTCTTAGTTTCCAGTTGTTCTTTCTTACCCTCTTTGAATCATTGTCTCTCTTGTTGTCTAAGTTGTATTTTGATCTCCTTTCCTTTGTTGATTTGTGTAGATAAAGTTGTTCTCCTTCTAGATTTGGTTTTCATCTTTATATTCTTTTTTAATTCTTATAGCATGCTTCTCTATGATTTTAACTGGTTGAACGTGGAAGAAAAATATGTCGACCAATTTCTTACCATGGGGTTGAGTGTAGTGGCTTGATCAATAATTGTGTCTAAGCTTTGTTGGGTCTCTTTCAAATTTCCATACTCTGACTGAAGTATGACTGAAGTCTGATCAATAATGAGTTGGTTAGTGGTGGTTTGCTTCAATCATTTCGATGTGTTCCTGATTCACCTTCCTATTTTCCTCCCTCGATTGTTTCCTTTCGTATTGCACTTGCAGGTTCAACTCGACTAGTTGTTCAATCAATTTCTTGATAGAGTCGAGTTAGTTGATCTGTTCTCTCTTAATGGATCTAGGTTTATTTTTTCCCATGCCAGTTCGATACAATTTTTCCATATATCATGCTCCTTATCTTTTCTTGTTTTCACCCGGCCTCTATCCTTCATTTCTCGCTTCCATCTAAATACTGATTATTTTACGAATTCATTGTATAAATCTAAAATTTCATTATCTTAAGTGTCGGTTTGGTCAAATATCATCTATGTGGGGGTTAGATGCTTCCACACACCTAACATTTGTGAAAGTGGTGATGGAAAAAGTGGTTTCGTCTTTTTTTTTGTTTTCTTATTCTTTGAACCTGATGGTGTCTATGATTGTTCGAGAGTCCTCTTGGGTAACTTGTTAAGTGGTTGATATGAGTGGTCCGCGGGTGGTATTGTCGATGTAGTTATGCTTGGTCCTTATTTTTAAACATAATGTAACCTCAATAGTCTGACTGTACACTGCCAGCTATCCTGGCCAGCTGTACTTTCTATTTTCATCTTGCTTGAGCCTATTTAGCTCAACCATCTTCCATTGCATAGGATGCTCTTCTAATTGTATCTCTCTTCCTTATACATTTGAATATACTATCTTATGTTCTATCTTTGTCTCTGCATTTCTCTTTGCTTCACAATTTATCATGGTATCAGAGCAACAACAGTAAGACTCTTCACACAGTCCAGAGAGAAACACGCTCCTCACAGTGCAGAGCTTCATGGATCTTGAGAGCACGCGACACAGACTTTTCACAAGGCTTGGAAAGTTGTCTGCAATACTCTCAAAAGATCAACGTAGGAAGCTTGCAGAGGAAGCAGAGCGTATTACGCTCGAAAGAACGAGGAAGAAGAGAACGCAGAAGAAGAAACAATAAAGATTCCTGTAATCTTTTCAAGAATCATCAATATTTACGAGGAAGAGCGACAGGACGGAAGCACA
The DNA here is from genome assembly GCA_000966675.3 of Picea glauca. NCBI lineage: Eukaryota > Viridiplantae > Streptophyta > Pinopsida > Pinales > Pinaceae > Picea > Picea glauca. The sequence goes on from JZKD02S2278408.1 coordinate 1,261,020, forward strand.
TTTAAAGAACTCGAAGAATTCATTGAAAATCGTTAAAGATTGCTGCAGAAGGCAGCATCGTTTAAAGTTTTTTTTCGAAATTTTCTCAAATCTGTCAAAGATTGAAGCAGAGAACGAAGAATTCGTGTATTTCTTTCAAATATTTGAAAGATTCATGAATATTTATTCCACAAGAGTAAAGAACGTGTCTCAGGTGCAAAGAACTGCCATTGAGGCTGCAAGATTCGTCCTACGAACGGATCTAGAGCGGGAAACCAGTTCAGAAGGGAAGAAGAAAGCACGGAAAAGGTGAAAGAATTTCAAGCCGTTAGATCTTGCGTAGAGGACCGACAGCCATTGGATCAACGAGAAAGTGCACGAGCTTTAGTCTTATGGAGCACCAAGGATAAATTCTTGACTTGTGAAGTCATGACATCATCTGGACCGTCCATTATGGACCATTGGATCAAGAAAGATCGTGATTCGTCGATCTTGTCCCATCGCAAAATCGATAATCGGGGTTTGGACGCGCAAAGGTGATTGCACTCCAAAAACTCCGACATGCGATATCGCGAAATCCCGCGAGGACCTGTGAGCCATCCATCTTAGAGGATAGGTGGCAGCAGATCCAGGCCATCACTCCATCGACATTTCGGAGTTCAGGATATCGGAGGTCTCGTTGACAAAAGACATTCCATGGAGAAACTTGCGAAATTGCGATTCACGATATCGTGATAAGATCACAACCGTCCATCTCAGAGGACATGTGTTAGCAGATCTAAGTGTTGTCAAATCGGCATATCGGTGTTCGCGGTTTTGAAAGACCGTCGCAACACGAGTTTGAAACTCACGAAATCGCGATTCCCAAAATAACGTTAATATCTAAGCCGTCCATTTGATTGGACACATGGCGGACATCGAGGAAACCGTTGGCGTTTCGCGAATCCTGAGGACAAGAAACACGAGCACTTTAGAACTTTGAAGTCCAACATATCGACAGGAGGTAAACTCTATTGTGGGGTCCAGTTGACGTCATCTCGTCAAAACGAGGAATCGAGAATCTCTATGGGGAAATTCCCGAAGCAGACTTCACCTGTCCATCTGTTCAGGACGCGTGGCAAATATCGAGGCTTTCATAAAATTTCCCGAAAATAGAGTCAATCGGCATTACAGGTTTTGGAAAATCACTAATCCAGGAGACGACAAGTCCGGAACAGAACAAATCGCAAAATTGCGAGGAGAAATCAGGATCGTCCATCTGTTAGGATGCGTGGAGGCGATCAAAGAAATCAAAAAAATTCCCGAAAGGAAAGTGCCATCGGTAAATCAGAGATCGAGGAATCGAGGAGTCAGAAGAACTCGTCTTTAGAACTCGCGAAATCCCGATTCGCGATATCCCGATAAGATCTGGATCGTCAGATCACACAAGATCTGGACCGTTGAATTGTCCAAAGGTAATTTTTCGCATTTCGGCGATTTGAAAGTCAAAAGAGCTGGAAAATCCCGTAGCACTTTAACAGTAAGGTGTGTGGTCACATTGCGAAGAGACTAAAGGCCAATTCAAGCCTGATAAGCTCCATTCAGCCATCGACAAATCGACGTTTCGGATATCGGAGGTAAATACGACATTTCCCTCTATTTTTTCCTGAATTTTTTTTTTCAAAAAAAAACTATGTCGTCTAGCAACTTAGGACCAACTCAGGGTCCGATTCTACTCGGGAAGAACTATGAGTTCTTGTCTCTTCGAATGAGATCGTTCTTGCAAGCATAAGAGTGTTGGGAACCAGTGGATCTTGGATATGTTGACCCAGATCCAGCAGCCCTGACTGCCATGACAAATCCACAGCGAATTGTTGAGGCAACACTGAGGAACAAAGAAAATAAAGCAAAATTTTGGATTCAGATTTCTTTTGATGACTCGATTTTCTCAAAAATAATAGGCGCTGGTACTTCCAAACAGGCCTAGGATATTCTTAAATCTTCCTACCAAGGAAATGACAAGGTCAAAACAGTTGAACTGTAGACCTTGTGGACGCAATTCGAGACTCTAAGGATGACAGAATCCGAAAATGTGGATCAGTTCATGACCAGAGTCATGGGCATCGTGAACCAGATCATATTGATTGGTGAAACCATCATTGATCAACGAATTGTTGAGAAAATCCTCAGAAGTTTACCAAAGAAATTTGAAATGGTTGTAACATCAATCCTTGAATCCAAGGATCTGTCAAGATTTTCAACAGATGAATTAATTGGTTCTCTGGTGACACATGAGACCAGACTGCATCTCACAGATGAGTTAATCTCCAATGATTTCAAAACTCAATTCTCCTTCAGCAGAGGGAGAGGCAGAGGAAGAAGCCGAGGTTACCAAGGAAGAGGGAGCAATCAAAATAACTCTCATTCCACTGGAGGTAACATATATCAATATTCGAATCAGAATTTCCAAGGTCAAATAAATGAGCAACAAAATTAGCATCAGAATTTCCAGCCTCAAAGAGAGAGAGGGAGAAGGTCAAATGACAAATCTAGCATACAATGCTATTACTGCAAAAAGTATGGGCATTATGAATCTGAATGTAGGAAGAAGCAAGAAGAACAACTCTCAGGCAGAGCACATCTGTCAAATCACACGGCAAAAAACTCAGGAGGTATGTTTTTTTCGTGTCACAACACTGAACATCAACCTAAAGATCTCTGGTTGCTGGACAGTGGATGCAGCAATAACATGACAGGTAACAAATAATTACTTTCATGCATTGATTCTTCAATCTCATCTGATATTACACTTGGAAATGATTATTTAGTCAAATTTCAAGGAAAATGAATTGTTCCTATTCTTACTAAACAAAATGTAAAGAAAGACATAAACAATGTATATCATGTACCAGATCTGAAACATAATTTGTTAAGCGTAGGACAACTCATTGAACATGGTTTGAGGGAGCATCTTGCAAGATATATGACAAATTCCCAAGCAAAAAATTGATTTCTGAAATCCATATGACTCCAAATAGGATGTTTCCCCTTACCCTCAGAACTGTAAATCTGAGTCAACCATATGCACAAAGTGCATCTACCCTGAATGAAACAATGGTTTGGCATACAAGATTTGGACATCTACCATTTCAGATTCTATGTCTTCTTCAGAAGAACTCCATGGTCAAAGGTCTTCCTATCTTTAAAGAGCAAATTCCCCCATGTGAGTCTTGCATACTTGGAAAACATAAGAGAACTAGTTTTCCACAGTCATCAAATCAAGCCAAACAACATATTGAACTTGTTCACATTGACCTATGTGGACCAATGCAAACAGAGTCAATAGGTGGTAGCTTTTACTTTCTAACGTATATTGATGATTTCAACAGAAAAATATGGATCTATTTTCTCAGACACAAGTCTGAAAAATTTGCAAAATTCAAAGAATTCAAGGCAGAAGCTGAAAAACAGAGTGGAAAATATATCAAAGCACTCAGGTCAGATGGAGGAGGAGAATACAACTCCAGAGAATTTGCAAATTTCTGCAAATCACAAGGCATTATTATGCAAACAACAACCAGGTATACTCCACAGTAGAATGGAGTGGCTGAAAGGAAAAATCAGACAATAATGATCATGGAAAGAACACTTCTCAAAGAGAAATGTATGTCAAACATTTTTTGGGCTGAAGCAGTAGCATGCTCAATTTATCTCTTGAATAGATCACCAACCACCATTCTAAAGATAAAAGTCCCCCAAGAAGCATGGGGTCGGACAAATCTCAATGTTGCACATCTAAGGACATTTGGATGCATAGCATACGCTCACATAACTTCCGAATTAAGGAAGAAACTTGATGACAGAAGTGAGAAATGTATTTTCACTGGATATAGTGAAACATCTAAAGCTTACAAGATTTACAATACAATCACCAAGAAATTAATTCTCAACAGAAATGTAAAATTTCTGGAAAACCAACTCTGGAATGATTCAGAAAATCAACAGATGGACAGTCAAACTCCATTGCTGCCAAGTTCTGAAAATGCAGAAAACTCAGGACAACAAGTACCTCAAACTACTCTTCCAAGATTGCAGGTGCAAAGACAACCTGAAAATTCTCAGGATAACTCAACTTCCAGCAGAGAATCATTCTCAGAAACACAGAATCAGAGAACTCGAAGTTTGAGAGAAATCCATCAGCAGTTGGATGAATTTGAACAACACAATATTTTTGCTTTAATGTCATGTCAACCTACATAATTTAAGGAAGCCGCTAAGGAGCTACATTGGGTTCAAGCCATGAACCAAGAAATTGACTCCATTGAGAAGAACAAGACATGGGATCTTGTTGATTTGCCAACTCACAAGAAGAGTATTGGTGTCAAGTGGGTTTACAAAACTAAACTCAATGAAAAAGGGAAGAAGGAAAAACACAAGGAAAGACTTGTTGCCAAAGGCTTCTCACAACAACCAGGTACTGATTATGGTGAAACTTTTTTTCCAGTAGCAAGATTAGACACTGTAAGGACTCGTTTGGCCATAGCAGCACAACCCAAATGGCAAGAATACCAAATGGATGTCAAGTCAGCATTCCTGAATGGTTTCTTAGAAGAAGAAGTTTATGTCGATCAGCCACCTGGATTTGAAGTCCAAAATCACCCAGCCAAAGTATATCGGTTGAAGAAAGCCTTGTATGGTTTAAAGCAAGCTCCAAGAGCTTGGTACAACAGAATTGAGACTTATCTGATCAAAAGTGGTTTTAGCAGAAGTCAAAATGAGCCAACTCTTTACACTAAAACAGATCAGCATGGTAAAATTTTAATTGTATGTTTATATGTTGATGACATGATCTACACAGGAAATCTTGAGTTAATAGATTTTAAACATGCCATGCAATCTAAGTTTGAGATGATAGATCTTGGCATAATGAAATATTTTTTAGGAATTAAGGTTCATCAATCAGCCAAAGTCATTTTTGTCTGTCAGCAAAAGTATGCAACAGACATCATCAAAAGATTTCGCATGGAAGGATGCAATCCAGCAGAAACCCCCATACCTTTAGGCACAAAGTTGAGCAAGACTGATGAAGGTCCTATAGTGGACTCTACCCTGTACAAAAGTTTAGTAGGCAGTTTGTTGTATCTTACAACAACTAAGACTGACATAATGTATGCAGCCAACCTTGTTTCCAGATTCATGGAATCACCAAAAGATTCTCATTAGAAAATGGAAAAACGAATTTTGAGATATGTAGCAGGAACAATAAATTTCGGTTTATGGTACACTAAATCTGATAGTGTTCAACTCTCTGGTTACACAGATACTGAATTTGCAGGCAACCTAGATGACAGGAAAAGCACATCATGATATGTTTTTCAACTGGGCATGAACCTGATTTCATGGGCATCAAAGAAGCAACCAATTGTATCCATATCTTCTGCAGAGGCAGAGTATGTCACTGTTACCTTAGCTTCATGTCAAGATGTGTGGCTGAGAAGAATATTGATAGACATGTCACATACAGAAAAGGATCCAACTCCTGTTTTCTGTGACAATACATCAGCAATTGCATTATCTAAGAACCATGTGTTTCACAAGAAAAGAAAACACATTGACACTCATTTTCATTTCATACGCGAGCTAGTCAATAATGGAGATATTGCACTATAATTTCGTGGTACACGAGATCAACTTGCTGATATCTTTACAAAGCCACTAGGAAAGTCAGTTTTTTATTTTCAGAGACAACACTTAGGCATAATCAGTGCTGGTGATTGTAACTGTTGAGTTTAAGAGGGAGTGTTAAACATAATGTAACCTCAACAGTCTGACTGTACACTGCCAGCTGTCCTGGCCAGCTGTACTTTCTATTTTCGTCTTGCTTGAGCCTATTTAGCTCATCCATCTTCCATTGCATAGGATGCTCTTCTAATTGTATCTCTCTTCCTTATACATTTGAATATACTGTCTTATGTTCTATCTTTCTCTCTGCATTTCTCTTTGCTTCACAATTTATCACTTAAGTAGTTCTTTGATTTCTTGTTGACTTGTTCGACTTGTCTGTTATCCCCTGGTTAGTTTTCTTGTGAATCAGTTGCTACAAAACTGAATGTTTTGTTGTGTCTTTTGCACCCATATATTTATGATGTAGCTTCTCTATTTACTATGTTTTTTATTGCTCAGTTGCCAGTTGGACAGGATGTTGAGTAACAATTGGCTTAGTTGATGGTAATTGTACCAACTCAATTTTCTAGATCGACTACTCAAGTAAATGAGTATGTTCGTAAGTGTTTGTATTATCTTTGGGAGGTTGTTCACGTTGTCTCATGTAAAACTCATGAATTTCTCCTTGGCCTTCTTGATTCAACTATTCCTTCTCTTCCCGATCAGTGTGGGTTGACTATTCTTGTTCATTCCCATCATCATGAGTTGACTACTCCTCTTCTTCTTTGTTGGCCTAGTCCGACAATGTTTCTTCATAAGATACTTGAAATTTTCCTTTACTTTTCTCCCTATACTACATTTGTGGGTATTTAAGTGGCTATTTTTCTTCTATGATCTAGGTAGGATCGATAGGTGGTGATTCCCATGAGAGTTTGATTGTTTACTACCTTGTTATTTGTCTCTTGATAGGATTGGAGGGATAGGTAGTGTGATTTTTCCTTTTCTAATTGGGGCGTGGAGGGTGAGTCTAACCAGTACTTGTTTCGTACTAATCCTCCAGCCTTTGCTTCTTCTACTGCATTGTCGCTATACATTTTTCCATGGTTTCCTTCTTTTTATAGCTCTAACATGACTCTCTTTGAGTTGGGTCACTTTTTCATTGTATGCATGTCCCACACATGATTGTAAAATCTGTCAGGTCTTGGATGAATCTTGACAAGTTCATTTACCCCATTATTCGATTTGCTGAAGTATTTTCTAGGAAATCTTGTCAAAAACAATTTTCAGCGTTGGATTGTCAAAATCAATGGGTTGGTCACTCTAAAAGAATCCCCTCCAATTAATGTAAAGGGATTTTGAGTCTTTCTCAACCATTTGTGGTGCCTCCACTACTAGTTGTTTCCTTTTTTTCAGGGTTCTCTTTAGAGGTGAACCCATTGAATTGTCTAAGTTATCCAAAAATGGAATGGTGTAGAATTCAACCTCTTTTTCTTCTCCCATATCTGCATTTGTAATATCCATTATGATTGGTGGATATTCTTTAAGAATTGTTGCAGGGATTGAAAAATGGGTATCTTTTTGACTTTCTAATTCATCAAATATCTCTAGATAAGTTGGTTGGTAGGAAAAGTCTTTTGGAGTTGGCGTTGAGTCATATCCACACCATAATTTAGTCATGTTGATTAATAACTAAATATGGCATGGCCTGGGTAATGCTCGACAAACTACCTTCTCAAATCTCCATTCATGGGAGTCATTCTTGATATTGTAGACCCAATTTTTAAACATCTTGTCGTCAAGAAGGGAGTTCAATGATATTGTTGCACCTCATGAAAATACTTGATAATTTTTCATTGTCAACACTTTTGTCCCTGTAAATAAAACCTCACCAACCATGCTTATTTGACTCATGGAAAGAAAGATCATAAGAGAGGGGAATTTGATTGCTTTCCCTTGTTCCTAGAATTCTTTGTAATTTCTCTTGATGACAACCAAGAGATGCTCCAACCAGTTGAACACAACACCACTTTCATGAATGCACCCTATATCCTCCAACATTGTTAGGTGCTTGATATTCGATGCTCGATCTGTGGTGTTAAAACAAAGTAAAACGATGATGAAATCCCATTTGGGATGTTATTCTTTGCCCTGATTAATGAGTAATGACTTTAATTGCTTTGTTTTTGTTGACCCTGTGCGTCGTTGTATCCAATAAGATGGGTCGGGTGTCCTATTAACTGAAAATCCTCCATGAGGTAAGCTAGAGATTTTGTGCATCAATATTATTATGAATCCAAATGGGTGTTCCAAACATACGTGACCTCCATCGTACTGAATGATGATAACATTGGCCATCTCTTATTTCCAACCTCCAAGTTTTGTGATATGTGGGGATCCTATGAAGTGTCGAATGTGAGCACAATCAAGAATTTGAGTATCTTCTTTCCATATGCTAACATCCACACCCAAATCTATGAAATAATTTTAGTATTTATCCCATGGGATTTCTTTCATTCTAGATTTCCAGATATTGTGCATTGTTACTTCAAGTTTAGTAGCAGTTGCCATGTCAATTCTTTATTTAGTTCAAGGATATATGAGGGTTTCTTGAATGCCCCTCCTCATTATCAACATGCTTTCAAGATGTTTTTGTTAAAATATGTTCATTGGATACGGAAGTGAAGTAGTTGAGCAATTGATTTCCTATTTTTGAGTTTGGTCATTTGATCACTCGAGAGTGAAAAAAAATTTAACAAAGTCAAGCGTAGTAGTTTGGGGTGGATTAAATTCAAGTGTGGGGAATGGTGATTGGTGATCTTTAATATTTATGGTGGGAATAAATGCTTGTTTATGTGATTGAATTGTTGTATTGATGGGTAGTTGGGGATTGACAGAGTCTAGTTGGATTTTGGTTGAGTCTAAATATCCACATTGGTTAGTGCTACTTAGTTACTCGATTTTTTCCTTCTAACTTAGTTTTTTTTTATTTGTTCAACCCATGCATTTTCTTAAGTATTTCGACTTAGTTGACTCATTCATTTTTTTCTACTTTTTCCTTTTGTTCGATCCAAACTCTCAAGTCAAAATAGCCCACCAACTCAACTTTTTTTTTTTCATGTCAACATTGTCAACACATTTTTTTCCATAGTCGAATGTTTTATGTCAATCAATTTTTCTTTTTTTTTTCTGGATTTGTACTCATGATCACTTGATTTATAGGGGTCACACTCACTTTATTTATAAGGTTCATTCTCCCTTGATTTATAAGATTCATGCTCACTTGATTATTTTTCTCATCTGTTCAAAAATTGTTTGAGATCCTACCTTGATGTTGTGAATTATGTCGACTTCTTCTTATGAAAATGGTTTGGTCGATGTGCTTTCCAAGATTTCTAATATTTTTTCATTTTTCCCTTTGATAAATTCGCTGAGAGATAGTGCTTATTGTTGATCCATGACCTAAATTTTTTTTTAAGTAGGTCCCTATCGTCTGACAGTTCTGTACCAAACTCTTCACAACCGATTTCTTTATTTGAATGATTTTTAATATTTTTTCTTTTATTTTGGCTTTTGTTTTTTTTCGTTTCTCTTTCTTCTTTATTATATTTCTCTCACTTTATTTTTCAAATAATTTTTTAATCATAGAATTAGACCACCCCAAGTGTTTTTTCTATGTAGTCGATCTGTATTGGTACCCAAAAGGGTTTTCACCAACATCCATCTTAGATGCTATGTAGTATAACTTTTTAGTCAGTAGTCATTGACCCATTTTTCAAATGGTTTCCCTTGTAGTTTTCTTAATTGAACTACAACAATTGGTCGAATATATTCAATTATGTATGGCCCCAACCATATATTTTTTTTCAGCTTTTGAGGTTTTCCTTTAACACGATTTTCATACATTAGCACCAAATCACCCATTTTAATGTCTTTTCTTTTCAGGTGTCCGTCATGCCATGTCTTCTATTGTCGTTTCTATATTTCTTGGTTATGAAGAGAAATAATTCTTAATTCTTCCAATTGATGAAGGAAATGATTCTGGTCTCTCTCTAAATCATATATGATCACAGATGCTACCCTAGCTACATTGGTCCATAAATGTAGTGGAACTACAACTTCTTGGCCATATAGTATTTTAAAGGGTGTGTGGTCGATCGATATTATATGTGGTCCCATAGACCCAAAGTATTAACGAGACCTTATCATCCCAGTGTTAGAATAAACTTACTTTAGTAAATTGTTAGTAGATTGGGTTGGGTTTGTTGATTTGTTGAGATATTCTTTCAATCTCTCTCATAAAGATTGGAATTAGTTAGATCTCAATTCAACTATATGTATCTCTATTTATTGTGTGTAATACAATCAATTATTGTGTGAATTATTTGCAATGGACGCTCTTCCAATTTCTCATTTGGTATCAGAGCTTGGTTGGGCTTAGCTCCTCACAAAGTGCCCAGGAATATCAAATAGATTGAGAGGCTATTATCAAGTACATACGTAGATTAGGAGTGTTGAATTTTTTATTTATGTGTGTTTAATTCCGCTGCATGTTAGAGGAATATCCCCGTGGTGAAGATAATTTGGATCTGGGCGTTGGAGGGCGTGCAAGAGGGAGATGTTCGGATCTCTGCATCTGCAAAATTTGTTTTGTGCTTTAATTAGTTGGAGTTACCTACGTGGAGGAGTCACATTGACAAAGAATTTTCTAATGTGCTTTCAACGTTCCCGAGAGCATATGAAGCAATCTGTTGATGGCCTCTATTTAATGGCAATCTGCTAATTCGACGTTTAAATTGGGTGATATAGTTTCGAGGTTCTTTCAAACCTCTGAGCATACATGTCATTCACTTCCATGAGATCGATAGCATTGCGAGTCAGAGCCACAAGGCCATGGCATATATGGGCTTGATCCGCAAACAATAGTGAATCTCTTCTACTGTGTTGAAAACAAAAAGATGTGGCTGGGGAAGCTTGCTTTATTTCTGTTCGTGGAGGTCATTATGAATGTTATGAATGTCGCGGTCAAAAAGTCATTCAAATCCCAATGGGTCGACAAGAACATTGCTTACTTCTACCCTGCGTGCATCCATAACTATATAAAAAAGAGGCGAGGCAATGCAACATACAACAAATGACTTGTTAATTCTGGTCAAAAGCAAAGAGGGGAAACTTATAATAATTAGTGTGTATTTAGTGTGTTAGTATTAGTTTGGTTTGTAAATTTTTTTGAACATAGTGATGTAGTTCAAGCTTGTAGTTCTTGCGTGTTCTTCGGTGCCACAAGAGCATGTTACTAGTTTGATTATGTCTAGTATGCTATAAGTTGTAGATTCTTGTTGTACTTCGGTGCTCCAAGATCGACAATTACAGGTTACATTTACCTGGTGAGTTTAAAGTTTTGTGTGTAAGGGTTTATGTAAAAATAAGAACTTTTATTTTGATGCAAGTTGGTAGCCCCAATATCAAGTACATTGTTTTTATTGGAAGTCAGCTTGTGTAAAGCAATGTTGAGGACATTCAGTATCCAAACTTTTCTTCTAGATACTGAAGGATAGACGAAAGAAAAAATCCTACAGATGAAAGCAAGTTCATAGAATGCATCAATAATTGTCAACTTTTATCACGGAAGCCCCGATGAGCCAAGTTGTCAAATTGTCTAGTATACAAGTGCAAGAAAGATGGTCAGAGGCATTTTGAATTTAAATGTGTCAATGGAAAGCTCGAAGAAGAGGAAGAAAAAAGAGCGGAAGCCGTGTGATTGCATAGTGAGTTTCAATGCTGAGGAAGACCAGACAGACAGACGAAAGTTCTAGTGTTGTAATCTTTTGTGTTGTATTGTAAGTTGTAAAGTAAGCATTAAGGGAGGGTGTTAGAATAAGCTTACTTTAGTAAATTGTTAGTAGATTGGGTTGGGTTTGTTAAGCTGTTGAGATATTCTCTCAACCTCTCTCACAAAGATTGGAATTAGTTAGATCTCAATCCAACTATATGTATCTCTGTTTATTGTGTGTAATACAATCAATTATTGTGTGAATGATTTGCAATGGATGCTCTCGTAGTGTTCAATCATTTCCTCAGAGACTCGCCTCTACCCAAGTCATCTACTAGTGAATGATGCAAAGGCCGTTGGAATAATATGTAACTCTGGTATGTCTTAATAATGTGTGAGGAGGTTACAAAAATACATTATCAAATACAATCTATTTTACATATTATATATGAGGTTGGTAGATGGTTGGTTGTAAGAGGTTTTCTCCAAGTTGAAGTATTAATTTGGTCATATTATATATGAGGTTGGTAGATGGTTGATTGTGAGAGGTTTTCTCCAAGTTGAAGTATTAATTTGGTCATATTATATATGAG
>JZKD02S2278408.1:1273014-1292082 GCA_000966675.3 Picea glauca
GAGCCAAGTTGTCAAATTGTCTAGTATACAAGTGCAAGAAAGATGGTCAGAGGCGTTTTGACTTTAAATGTGTCGATGGAAAGCTCGAAGAAGAGGAAGAAGAAAGAGCGGAAGCTATGTGATTGCAGAGTGAGTTTCAGTGCTGAGGAAGACCAGATCAGACAACAGATGAAAGTTCTAGTGTTGTAATCTTTTGTGTTGTATTGTAATTTGTAAAGTAAGCATTAAGGGAGGGTGTTAGAATAAGCTTACTTTGGTAAATTGTTAGTAGATTGGGTTGGGTTTGTTGATCTGTTGAGATATTCTCTCAACCTCTCTCATAAATATTGGAATTAGTTAGATCTCAATCCAACTATATCTATCTCTATTTATTGTGTGTAATACAATCAATTATTGTGTGAATTATTTGCAATGGATGTTCTTCCAATTTCTCATTCCTCCGTAGATTCCATAAATTTTTGTTAGTTCTTTTTGAAGTGTTTTATTGAAGGATTTGGCTGCACCATTAGCCCGGGGATGATAGGTCGATGTCTTCCTCTAATCGATCATAAATTTATTCAACAATATGTGTATTGGTCCGTTAACAAAGTGAGTTCCTTAAACGCTAAAAATAGTTAAGGGGAATTCAAATCTTGTCACTATGTTTTCATATCTAAATTTAGACAAAATTTCCTTTGTGTAAGACTCAATCGGTTCTCCCTCAACACATTTTGTTAAGTAATCGACTACAATGATGATGCATTTTTAACCTGTTATTTTAGGTTTATTAGGGAATAAGCCAAACAAATTTGATATCCCAAATTTCAAACAGTAAACTAGGGTTTATTGAGTGTAAAGGCATGTCATTTTTACATAAGGGTTGATCCATTCATAGACATATGTCACATTGTTTAATTTTTATCCAACAATCCTTATGTAAAGTAGACCACCAAAGGCCTACCTCAAGAATCTTTCGGACTGTCGTGTCAGCTTCATAATGGCCTCCTATGGGACCAACATGATCTTCATTCATTCTTCCTTCTATTTCATGTTACAAAGTGTATCTCCTTAATATATAATTACGTCCAAGTTTATACAAGTATCCATTCATGAGAGTGAATGTAATTGCCTTTAATGCTAGAACCTTCTTTTCATTTTTAGGAAGATCTTCACGAGCCCTCTCTACCTCCAAAAATTGAGGGAGGTCTACTAAATCCTTATGGATTTCCTTGACCCGAAATATATACGCATAGGGTAGGTCATCGTCTATACTCGTCGGTTCTTCTCTGGTTTCTGGTCAGATAGGTGGTTCAGGAAAACAGTATTGTTACCTATTCAGACAACTATATCGAAGTCAAATTTTGAAAACAGTAGTATTCATTGGCATATTCTTCCCTAATGTACTAGTTTTTTCACCAAGGTTTTTTTGGCTTGATGAACGATGAAAAATGGGAAGGTGTTTCCCAACAAATATTGTTTAATTTTAAGAAAAGAAAATATCGTAGCTAAAGCTTCTCTTCATGTCATCAATTAATTGCATTATACTTTATTAAGTTTTTGACTGGCATGTGGATTTGGATGATCGAGCATATCCTCATATGGTTGTGATAATATTGATCCAAAAATGATTTTGGATGCATTGACGTGTACATGAAATTTTCTTGACCAGTACAAGAATCACAGAATTGGTTCCTCTACTAATTTTCATTTTAGTAGTTTAAATGATTGGTTACATTCTTGACTCCATACAAATTAGACATATTTTCATAGGAGTTCGTTGACTAGAAAAGTAAAGTTGGATTAATGTATTATTAATTTGTGATAGTATCGTGTGTGGCCAAGATATATTTTGATCTAGGTACGATTCACCAATGGATTTATATCAAAGATTTTTTTGATTTTGGACATTTCAACTTCAATGTCATCCTTTCATACAATATGACCAAGAAATATTGTTATTGGAGTGGAAAAGAAGCATTTTTTGATATTTAAAGAAATATGGATCTTTCAACATCTCTCTAGCATCATACTTAACCATTGAAACTATTATTTGAGCATACTGTAAATTGTGTAATTTTAAAAATAGATATACATCGTCTTGTAAATATATTCTTGGAACACTTCGACAAAAATTCTAGAAAATACTACAAGTGCGTTCTTGATGCCAAAAGGAATTACTTTGTATGCAAAAGAGTCAAATTCAGAAACAAAAGTGGTTTTTTCTTGGTCCTGTTTGGCAATTGTTACTTGATTATATCTAAAGAATATTTCTGTAAAAGAGTAAAATTCATGTCTTGTGACTTCACTAATTATCATGTTCAAAAAAAGTGTTATGAATGGGTCAGTTATGGTTAATTTGTTTAGTCCACAGAAGTCGACGCATATCCTTATCCTTTTGGGGTCGTGTGTTTTGTGTTGCATGTCCACGGGACTTGCCCATTCTTATTTATCAATTTGGTAAATGATTCCAGCAACTAACATTGCCTCAATTTATTTTTGCACAATGGATTTATAGTTATGGGACAATTTATATGGTAATTTATTGATTTTATTTTAGCCCGGGATGAGTTCTATTTTCATCTCCCCCATATCTTCCACAAGTCCTTTGATATATTTATAGTCATGGGAGAAGAAATATTGGTATTCTTGAAGTAAGTCGATTATATCTACTATTTTGTTTTTGGTCCAGTAGTCGTCTATATTATCCATTTTTGGTCGTTTGTCTATTGATATGTAAAATTCTTTTGTTTTTAGTTTTTCATTCCTTCATATGAGCATTTCGACTCATACAAGTGGATTTTACCACCTATGACTTCATTATAAGTAGGTGGGAAGTTGAGATTCTCTAGATATTATTTTCCTTCTTTGGATACTTTTAAATTTTTTTTCACAAAATTAGTTACTCCGAGGTGGTCCTTTTTCCATCTAAAACTTTGTCATGGAAAACATTTGTTTTCCATGTCCAATCAATGAGAAATTTTATTTCTTTGTTGGTGACTCGACACAAAGTTGTAAGTTGATGTCGATCCCATGTCAACTTTATCCTTACCTCTCTTTTCAACTTTGTAAATAGATTTCGACCGATAATCTTGTCGAATACTCGATTGACTGATGTATATATATGGTAAATCACTTAACTGGTTGTTTACATATCTTGATCGACTACCCAAATGACTGATTCCAGGAGAAGTGTGATGAACCATCATAACTTGATGTTCCAACACCCCCGATCATCACATGAATATGGAGATTCAAGAGGTGAAATTACATCAGTAGGACACCCCCCATAATTATAGCTTCTCGAAGCCAAAGCATCATATGGATATTGATAAATGTAGCTTCATCTAACATATTAGTGAAGATATCAACTACTTGATCATATCTCCTACAATAGACAAGAGAGACAACATTTTCATGAACCAACTGTCTCAAAAAGAGAGCATCGAGATCAACATGCTTCAACTTATTGTGGGTAGTAGGGTTTTTATCAACTTGAATGCCACTCTAATTTTCATCATATATGGTATTCGAGGTATGACCAAGAAATCCAAACTCACCGAGAAGTTGGAAAATCCATATTGCCTCTATACTAGCATGAATGACACCATGATATTCTATTTCTATAGTCGACAAAGAGACTACCTTCTATTTATTACATGACCAAATCAATGGTCCAGTGCTAAAGTGAAACACATACCCAAAATTGGACTTCCTATCATTATTGAGTCCTACCTAGTAGGTGTCGATGGAGCCGACCAACGAATCTAAACTTCAAGAATACTTGATACAAATATGAATGGTACCCTTGAGATAGTGAACAATAATTTTAAATGCTTTCTAGTGGCTTTCTCTGGGATCCTATAGAAAATGACAAACCACACTAACAACAAAGGAAATGGCAAGTTGACCATGAGTAAGATAAATGAGACTATCCACTAGTTGTTGATAGAGTGTAGCATCGACTTGGGGAGTTTGACAATTTTTTATCATCTTTACTCTAGATTGAAAGGGAGCAACAAAGGGATTACAATTTTCCATTTTAAAATGTGTTAAAAGATCCATTACATATTTATATTGATAAATGAAAAAAATATCATACAATGGTAATACAGAGCCAAAACATAATGTCGAATACCAAGATATGTGGTGTCAAAGGAGTTATCAAGTTGTTTCTTCAACCTAAGAATGAGATTAACATTATTTCATGTTATGACAAGCTCATTGACATATACAAAAATAACTAAAGTGTTTCCATGAGTATGGAGTATATATAAGATATGATCAAATTCACAATGTTTGGAACCAAGTTAGAGAAATAAATTGTTGATATTAGAAAACAAAGCTCTAAGAATATCCTTCAAACCATAAAGAGACTTCTAAAGTCAACAAACTAGGTTAGAATATGTCACAAATCTAGGAGTTTGTTCCATGAAAATATATTTTGACAGTTTTCCTCAAAGAAAGGAACTCTTCACATCGATATCATGGCTCTGAACTTCAAATCGATAAACCAGAGAAATAATTTGTCTAACATAGTTCATCTTCACAATGGGGGAAAATGTTTCAGTGTAGTTGATATCTTCTTTCTAGGTGAGATTTATGATGCTCAACGACATTATCAAAGTTAAATTTGGTCTTGTGTATCCATGGACACTTCACAACATTCTTCCCTTATGGTTGGGGAACTAAATCTCAAGTGTAATTATTTGAAAATGAATCCATTTATGTCTGCATAGCCTTCTCCAATTGAGTTTTTTCTTGCATGTTTGAGTAGGTAACATGAGTAGGTAACATGATCAGAAGTTTGAGTAACATGTGTCATCAATACAATGATGGCGTGTTGCTTCCATCTATGAGTTTTTGGACCTGACAAAATATCATCGACATCAAGTCCAACAGCTTTAATGGTCTTGGCAGACCATCTATGTAGACAAGAAAAGGGTGAATTGTTTTTCACTGCAGAAGGTTGATCAAAAGTAAAAGAAATTTGAGTCAATGGAGATGGAAGACCATTTAAAAAATATATTGACTCACCATTCAAATAATAATTTTAAGGTCCAATCGAAAAAACAACAGAGTTTGACTTTCGAGTCAAATGACTAAAAAATGGAACATGAGAACTAGATTAAGAAAAAAACATGAAAGTGGTCATCTTGTAATAATCCAGAGGAGGAGTTAAACAACTTGATTCTAGAATACTTATCATAAAACCATACATTTATTATGATAATGATCTATTGTTTGACATGATAAAATAATCAATAATATTTAGATTCATCAAAGTATCCCACCATGAAGCAAGCATGACTCTTTTCATCCAATGTCTTTCTGCAATCATTAGGAATATGAGCCCAGGAAAGACATCCAAACATACGAAGTTGGTCTGATGAGGTATGTTTTCCATACCATCATTTGATGAGAGTCACCAAAGGAATGGCTTGATTCAAGATGCATTTGAGCCGATAGTTTTCACAATAAGCAACTTTATCCTAGAAGCGAGGAGGAAAATCGTTGTCCTGCAAAATACATATATCCATTTTGACTATCATGCGATTCTTTCATTCTGCAACACCATTCTTCCTAAGGAGTATTAGGTGCCGACCACTACCATTCAATACCAGATCACTAGGTATTATTTAAAATGTTTATTCACATATTCACCACCATTGTCTGATCCAATGCACTTGATGGGTGGCCGACATTGATTTTTAGCAAATACCCTGAAATATTTGAAATTTTCAAAGACAATATTCTTGATATTTAAAAAATAAACCCAAGAGAAACAAAAAATATCATCAATGAAATTCAATAGACCTTTCACTTACTAAGGAAGTTAGATCGTTGCAGAAAAAATCACCATGAACTAGATATATGAGGTTTTGTTCTCACCGGGTATTTCCAAGGACAGAGGGTTCCTGATGATGCTCACCAAGAACACATATTTTACATAACCCATTAGGGGGAAAACATTTTGGTAAACTAACAACCATATTCTGATTTTCCATCCATTGCAGACTTCAAAATTTTAGGTGTCCTAGTTTTTCATGCTAAGTTCGACTTTTTTCATAGGTGTGTACAACAAGAGGATGTAGTTCTTAGTTGGGTCAATTGGTATCAAAATAATTATAGAAAATATCCTTCGGTTCGAGAAACCCTTTGGTAAAAATCGATCGACGTTTCTTCAAATATCTAAAAAGGAACCAATATGTCCCAAACTCCATAATTTTAACTATCTGTGTTAATTGATATACTGACAAAAAATTGGTAGTGAGACTCGATACATGATATACATTGAAAATTCTCCCATGTCGACAGGAAATGTCATCTTGAATAACAATGTCAAGAACAAAATCATCAACAACATAGGACGTTCTCTCCACATATTTATATAAGTACTTTAACAAGGAAGCACCCTTAGCTATATGATGAGTGTACCCAGAGTCAAATACCCATTTTCTTGTGCATAATGAAACAAAAATAATTTAGAAGGTTTGACTTGGAAGGTCAAATTATAACTGCATACATGAACAAAAGACACATCTCCTTCAAGTCATTTAACATTCTATTTTAGGTCGCCGCTCTTATTTTAGTAGACCTTTCCCACATGTACAGTGTTTCGATAGTACTGACATCTATTATTCTTTTGAATCTGACGAGTTGCATATAACTTCCCTTTAGGTTCATGGTTGAGGTGTCTAGGTCTTTATGTAGAGGTATTAAACCCTCCTCTTTCCTTTTGATTTGACTTTCCCCTTCCATTGAGCAAGTGGGATTGATGTTTACTACCAAGATTAATTTCATAAAGAAATATGTTCTTATCAATGGTCAATAGGCCACATAAATATTTAAATATCTAATCACTACCATATTCATTATGTGCCTGCCAATTAGTGCAAAATATTGAAACAAACACATTGAATGGTGTTATCAAATTCATCAAGACCTTCTTGATGAGTTGTATGTATTTATTTTAATAATTCTTTTCACATTCACTTTACTTCAACTGTAGTACCTTCACATTTTACTAATGGTCTTTTATTGTCTCTAAAGAATAATTATTGAGAGATATCAACTCTTATCCAATTGCATTATGTATCTTTCATCAACTTTGTCGAACATTGACTTCAACTTCTTCTAGGATTGATGAGAGAATTTGATTCCAATGATGTGAAAACATTTCTCCCATGATATATAGGTCGTGATGACCCCAATAACATCATTCTTCTTTCCATCAACAAATTTTTTTTCCTAGTTGTCTATTAGATATGGAATCACAATCTCGGTGCACTTCCATTGTCCTTTACTCTTCAATGGGATTTCCATGTTTGTTTCTCATACAACGTAATTTTACCCATTCAAAATTATGGGATCAATCTTTGAATCCATATTCTATATCTATACATATCTTACTTGTTTCCACAAGTTATACTTTGCAAATCATCAACCCAACACAATTTGTGGATAATAGGTGAGGTCACGACTGGTCTCTCTCGTAACATTTTTGGGAATGGGTGTAACCTCATAAGAAAAAAATAGCCAAAAATGTATATAATTGAAGTGGATAAGTTTCAAATATAACAAATTGTGTCTAAAGACACCTCTACAATACTTAAGAAGAGGAAATTGTGATCAGAACATCAAAATTCATATTGAACATGGGAACCATTTTCAAAATTAGCATACAACACATGTACATATGTTTATAATGACCCAAGGGTCTACAATTTATATCTTCAATATCTCACCAACATCCTTGGAATTAGGAAGATCTTGTCTACATATAACTTTCGGTAGTTAGAGTTGACTCTGTCAAATCCACGCCGTCTAGTTGGCTCAACAAGGGTGCTTGAACCGATTGTCCATGCATCCAAATCATAGTATTTTGATTGTTTGGTTGATCCACCAACTTACTATCTTAAACTATTGTTCGAATTCCCAAACGATATGATCGTTTACTAATGAACTGACTGATCTAGATATTTGGTTGATTGCTCAACTAGTTGTTTCTAGATGTTGATCGACCACCTCACCAAATGATTCCAAGAAAACTATGATGAACCACCAAGACTTCATGTTCTAACATTATGTGGCATATCATCTAGTGTGCTAGGAAACATATGTGGTCATATTATTTCATATCTGTAGCCCAATCATCCACATTCATTTTGAAATTGATGAATGTGGGACACTAGGTCAAAACCATAATTGAATATTAATATGTTGACCTTTGTTAATAATTTCCTACCTCCAAATAAATATACAAAATATTTCATGTAAATGGTCCATATTTGTAGGAGAGGATCATGAGTCTCTAGAAAGAAACATGGTTGGTGAAAGACTCAATGAGACTTTATATTCGACTATGTTCCTCCACTATTTTTGAAAATTCACGAACATGAGCTGATGGAGAAATTATTTCATTCAACCAAAGTGGTGGGCCCGACATCAAGTAGGTCAAAATCAAAGTTGGTGTTTTCTTTATGTTTCTTTGATAGATGATGGGTATTGACTTGATGGAGAATCATGTGCATAGTCTTTTAATATGTATTTCTTCTATCAAACAATAATCATTTTACTTCGCATCATAATTTATGTTCAACATTGTCTCTTTCCTCATTCATGATTTGATATAACCGTTGGGTCTCCTCATATTCATTCCATATTTCAACATATGATGTTCCTTCTTTAGGGTTTAGAGGTATTATAATATACTTACCACTTCCCTTGAGTTTGATCCTATCTCCTTTGAGAGAAATAATGGATTTCATATTTCATCCCCAAGGTTGGCCTACTAATGAGGGATAATTATTGATTCCCTAGACCAAGTTGATAACTTCAAAATTAATTGAAGTCATAATTCCCATTATGTGTTTTTTTTTTAATTTATGATTATTTTGATCGATTCGATGAATCCCTGATTTATTGATTTTAGATAGTTCATTGTATCCAAAATCACATAGCTTCCAAGTTCTGTCCATGTGTCTCGAGGGAGAATATTAAATTTTGATCCAAAATCAATGATGACTTATCATACCATGTGATTATTTATTTTGAGATCAACTTGGGGGTCGTAATCATTAATATGATTATCTTCCAATAATTTTTAAATGAGTTTGTAGGGTTATTCGTATTTTTTATATTCCCTAGTTTCTCAGGCTACAATCTGAGGGAATATCCAACTCCCCAATTTTTTGGCTACAACCAGAAGGAGGATACAACCCCTTATGTTCTTTGGCTACAACTAGAAGGTGGCTACAACCACATTCCATTGCCCTGTCCAACCGCCCTAACGTACAAGTAGAATGATGGAACCACTGTCAAACTATCACTGTGAGATATACTTTTGCAAACCTGTACCAATCAACCTACACCAAACAACCTGTACAAATAACCTGAACCATCCATCTATCATGCATTAACCTATACTTCAAATTGTACCATAAAAAAGTGCATCAACCATGCACCAACCTGTACCAAACAACCTGTAATCAAATTGTACGATAAACAAGTGCATCAACCATGCACCAACCTGTACCTCAACCCGCAAACCTTCCTTAACTTTAACAACAAGAGACTAGAATTTTCATCAAACTTTACTTTAGTCTCACATGACTAGTTTTGGATTAGTCAACAAACCTAAATTGAAATAGTCATAACTACGTATCCGTAATGAATAAAGATATGGAAATAGTACACAATGTTCTTCAGATTGTTTTATGCAATTCCTCCAGGTTTCATTACTTGGAACCTCTCAGAAAATGAGATATAGAAAAAATGGCATACCTTGTTGAATTCTGGCTTATTCTAGAGAGCGAACTTGTAGACCATTCCCCACACAAAATATTTGTTGTATGAATCTGAAAATTTTACATAGAATACTAAAGAATGTACTCTAACCAATACATTTTTTCTTACTGAATTTGGATATGTTATGAAGAAGTTATGACGTTTTTACCAAAAACACTTGTTTTAAACTAGTTTCAGGACTAGCTACAAACTCTACTTTCTACGAAGTGTAACTCCAAAAATACAACAACACAAAAGATGAAATTTGTACCACATCTACTTGGATATATTTCCTCATTTTCCTCCCAATTTCATGGTCTGAATCATTCTATAAAAAAGGTTATTGTGAAAATGGTGAGATGACCTGTAAATAACATACCTTAGAAAGCATCATCAAACAAATTTATCCTCCCTTGAATTTTGGCCTTGTTTACTTCACCTTCCCTCTGAAATTCAGCTTAGATATCCTTTGGTTACCTCAGTCACTTGTAGATATTCAATATGCTCAAGTGTGATTAAAATGAGAGAGCCTTTCCTCTTATTTATACTCTTCAAGTAGCTTCCTTAGAGGCATCTTCTAGGCCACTTTGTCCACATAGTCACCTATGGCCAATTTTTCCGAATTTTCCACTTGTCCATGTATCCAATAGCCACTTGACCACTTAACCCATTTTCCTGATTTTAGGGTTAGCCTTCTTATAACCACTTTCGATAATTAGAAAGTTCTCTATTTACTTTATTATTTAAATAATCTTCCTTGACTTTGTCACTTCAATTTATTATTTAAATAATCCTCTTTGATTTTGTCACTTCACTTTATTATTTAAATAATCCTCTTTGACTTTGTAACTTCAATTTATTATTTAAATAATCCTCTTTGACTTTGTCACTTCACTTTATTATTTAAATAATTTCTTCTTTGCAAGCACTTTGACTTATTTGACCTTTTGGGGTTTCAAGCCAATCATATGAGGGTCCTTCAACTTCGTAAGACCATAACTCTCAAACAGTGAGGAGTTATGTGATGTTCCACATACCAATGGAAATGGCATGACATTTACTATCCATGTAGAATAGTCTTACTTGAAAATATATCAAAATTCACACCATTATACATCAAACAAACATGGTTCCATTACCCAAACCATTGTGCTACCGGAATTCGCTACCGGACTTTCTTCAAGGGTTGAAATCAATGAAAACCAACCCAATTAATCAACACCCTTAAGATGTTGAGTAATTCAATTAGTCGACTGACAAACTTTTTTTGTTTTAAAATTTTAAGAAATTCATCTAAAACAACATGTTTAGTAACTAACATGTTCTACATACCAATGGACTAGGAGGTTTTTTGTCAATGATAGAAGGGATATGATTGAGCACATCCTTAAATATTTTATCATGTTTGCATAATGTTTCTCTTAGACTTTTGTTGATCTCTTTGAGATTTTTTATTTCCAAATAATTAATGCCTTGGGCTTTGAATAATGTAAGGAATTTGTTCTTAATATTCACTTTGGACCACCTATAATTTGTATGTAGTTCATGAACCACCTGAATGCTCTAGCTCATATTTTTACATTGATCATGGCCATGTATTTCTCTTTCACTATAATATCAACAACATAAAAAAAAAATCTTGCAAATGAACGCATGTCATTCGGGATCCCCATATGCCTCATAAATATGAATTGATTTATCCCCATATTCTTTTTAGTTGGAGGTTTTAGATTTGGGATTAAAAGGGGATTTTCCATTTGTCACTCGATTGAAATATTCTATAGTGAAGTGGGTTGTGTTTTGACTGGTAGAGTCAACAACTAGCTAATCAACTTGACTAGAACAATCAATTGTTGTACTGTGGTCAGACTGGGATTCATTGATATTTCTATTTCCTCATTTAGTGGGATTTTCTCATCCATTTGGAAAACTTTATCTATGTATTGGACGAACCATCTTTCAAATGGATATGTTGGTTCATCCTGAATTTTCACTGATCTAGATTCTTGTTCTTCAATAAGTAGATTTGATAGGGAATTAGAGTCCATGATATCCTTAATATGGAGGAGTAGTTTTTCTTCTTCTTGAATCCCCAATCAACTTTGATCTATTTCTATAATTTAAATTGAAATTCCCTTTCACATATTGTAATTTTCATCTATTTTATACAACACCTTAGAGGATTTAGGATCTATATCAATCCTTTTATGGAAGAAGTCTCTTATATGGGGAGTACAATCTCTAATAGTAAATTGACGTATCACGTGGCTCGAATCATAAAAATTTATAGTTTATGTCATGTCTACCAGTTGAAGGGAACCAATTCCTACCTATACCAACTATAGATTTTTACTCCTTATAGGAACTTTCGGGGTTGCTCCTATTGAATCTAGTTGGTCAGTGTTGATCTTAGATGAGTCCATTGTCCCAATGTTTAGGATCTCATGGTATTATTTTCTATTTTAACTTTGAGTATTCATCACATTACGAATTTATTCTCTCCTCATTTTTCTTTTTTCCTAGTCAAAGTTTTGTATGTTGGGAGAAGCTTTACGATACTGCGTTCGATGTGCAATATTCATTTTATAATCTTGTTCTAATGTGTACTCTATTTCATTTGTATTCCTCCTTTATTGTTTCATTGGTATATTCATTATGGTTTCCTAATTTTAATATGACTATGGAATCTAACGTATCATCAACCACCCATTGTCAACCTGACTTACTCGAATTTGAAAATTTAATCCAAGGTTTCCATGCTCATTTTCATAAGAATAAATCAAAAAATTAGTTTTCATATTTGCAGATGCATTCTAATAATTCTTCCCACTTGATTTGGCATTCCTCCTAGTTAGATATTGGTGGTGGAGTAATCAGAGGAGGTTGGTATGCAATAATATCACTACTCCTTTTTCTAACAGGAATTTATCCAACAAGGGTGTAGTGAAAACAAATTCTCGTGAGCATCAATATACATTTTTCTTTGAGTGTATCGACGGATGTTCTATCTTCAATTATTTGTTTTTGGAAATATTCTTGAGAAATTATGTGGACCCACTTATGGAAGTTTGTCCAACCTATGTTCATGATTTTTATCATTAATTATTAATTTGTAGTGTGTCTACTCATTAGTAGGTTGATTGACATATTTTCTTACTTATTTTGGGATAGCTTCAAGAAATCACCCATGCGTTTCTGTAAATAATTGTTCTTGCACTTCTGACATAGTCAATTTATTTTTCCATGTGTAATTTTTCATATAATCCTTGACCTTTTTCTCCCACCACTCACGTATCTCTTACAATATTAACATCTATGTGTGAATTATCTTACACTCTAGGGTTTAGTAACTATCAATAACAAAACCAATGTTGTAATATAAGAGATTGTATGAGGAAGTTATCAATAGTACTTCATAAAAAACAATATACTAAAATACACTAATATACAAGAACACATACATATAAGAGATAGAAGAGTACACAAAGTAATGAAGAGATGAACAATATGCACTTTATAATATTTCACAACAACCAACTTTCTCTATTACATAGTCACATATTTATACTTACACATTTAGTTACAAGGTATTTGCAACTTCCTAACTGCGTCGGTCAGTCGACCTAACTAGGAAATCGAATGACTTACATATTCAACTAGACAATCAATTTACTTGCATATCCAAATTGGTTGACTATCAAGTATAGTGGACATAGTCGACTAGCCCCTATAGGAAGTTGTGGAAAGGATGAATAGGATGTTGATAGAAAGAGATAGGAGGATTCTCAATGGTGACTAGTTAGGACAACAATGTTGGGGAGAGGCAATGGACATTGCATGTTACTTGGTAAATTGATCACTTGCATCAATGTTGGATGAATTGACTCCACATAAGGTATGGACTGGTACAAAACTCTTCGTGACACATTTGAGGGTTTTGGTTGTGATTCTTACATACACACTCCAAAGGAAAATTAGAGTAATATGGATAAAAGGAATGAAAAGTCTACATTTATTGGCTATAAATATGGTTTTAAATATTATAATATTTGGAACCTAGAAACTAAGAAGGTAGTGTATATCCAAGATGTGGTATTTAGAGAAATCAAAGATATTGTCAAACATGAAGTTCTACTAGGGGAGGAAGAAACAGAGAAAGTATAGTTTGAATTGAAGGATAATGAATCAAAATCTATAGAAGAACGAGAATAAGAAGAATAAGGGCCTCATAATCCACCATTGATGATATCAGTTTAGGAAATAAGGAAAATAGAAAGATATACTCCAACTAGTTTCCATTCAAATTTTTATTTGTTTATTACTGGTGATGATCCTAAAATTGTTAGGGAATAAATGGATTCAAAGGGTGAAAAAATATGGAAAAAGGCCATGGTTGAAGAAATGGTATCCTTGGACAAGAATGAGGCTTGGGATTTAGAGGAGTTGTGAATGGAATAAATTTCATTCGAAAGAGATGGGTTTTTAACAAGAAGTTGAATGCATAAGGCAAAGTGGAGAAATACAAAGATGAGTTAGTAGAAAAAAGTTTATTTCTAGGTAAAGGGAATTGACTTTGGTGAATTTTTTTCTCTTATTTCCAAGTTAACATCTATTATATTTTTTCTATCTATTGCTGCTAATTTTATTTTTAAGTATAATAGATGGATGTGAATACACCGTTCCTACATGGGGATATGGAAGAAGAAATCTGCATTAAGAAACCAAAATGATTTTTGGTGAAGGGAAAGAAATAGATGGTATGCATGTTGAAAAATTCCTGGTATGGGTTAAAGAAAACACCAAGGATGTAGTATAAAAAATATGATACTTATATATTGGGACCTTGCTTCACAAGAAGAAAATTAGATCACTATGTGTATTTCAAATTAGTAGGTGATTGTCTTATTTATTTGGTCTTGTATGCGGATGATATGTTGTTTACAACAAACAACAATGAAATTATCTAGGATGTGAAAACTTAGTTGTTCTCTAAATTTGACCTGAAATTTATTGGTGCTATGAATTTTATTTTGGTCATGTAAATTAAAATAAATCAAGAAATTAGAAAAATCTAGTTGAACAACAGAAAACATGTCGAGTCGATATTGAAGAGGTTTATTATGAAATAATGTAAACATACCAAGTTCCCTATTCTTGTAGTTGTAAAGTTATCGGTAGGTTAGTGTCAAAGAACACAAGAAGAGGAAGAAGACATGTCTCATGTTTTGTATGCTAGTGTGGTTGGTCATTCAATGTATGGAATGGTCTGCACTACACTAGACATTACACATGTAGTTGGAGTTTTGAGAAGGTATATTCCAAAACTAGGGAAGGAGAATTTGGTAGTAGTAAAGAGGGATTTTAGGTATTTGCGTGGGACGACTACTTATGGATTGTGTTACCGTGGAAGACTAGGATTGGACAAATTGTTTTTCATACATGTTTTTTGTTGATGCAGACTGGGCTAGATATCTAGATCGTATAAGATCTACAAGTGGGTATCTTTTTAACCTATTTAGAGGAGAAATCAATTGAATGAGAAAAAGATAGTCTATAGTGTCATTCTCAACTACATAATATGAATACATGGCAACCACTCATGCAATAAAGGAATTAATATGGTTAAATAAATTTTGTTTAAGTGTTGGGTTGGTACAACAAGATATAAGGACATATTGTGACAGTTAGAGTGCAATCTTCTTGGAAAGGAACTGAGATTATAATTTTAGTTAAAATCATATTCATATTAAGTATGATTTTTTCAAAGACATGGTTGAAGAGAAGAAGGTGTTGTTGGTGAAGGTGGACACTTTGGAGAATATTACAAATTCATTAACAAAGTTTGTGAGCACAAGAGAGGGGAGGATATAAAAGAATGTCTAAGAGGGGGTCCAAGGGGGGATTTTTTTTTATTAAACATTATAATTTCCTCTCGACTATATCAAATCCCCATTCATGAAACATGTGTAAGAAATTTGGTGTGAGAATTCACATCTAATAGTTATGAGAGCATCGAGGATAAGTATAATCAACAATGGGGAGTGTGAGAGTCATCATACTTGGGGTAAAAAAAACTTCGTATGGGGAAAGAGAGGATTTTTTTTCATGCATTTTTTTAGAGTAGCAAGGGAGAAAAGAGAGTTGGAGAGTGAGCGAAACCATAGTGGGAATCTATGGAAGCTAGTTGAAGCTGTAAAATCATAAAGAAGCAGGTTGTTAGTGTTGGAAATACTAAAACAACTGAGAGGGGGTGGTGAATCAGTTGTTTGTGTGCTTAAACAATTTTATACTTATTAAAAATTGTTAATCTCTCTTCATGTGGTCATCAACAATATACAACATATGAACAGTAAAAATAAAGACCATCAGTCACACATAAATTACACACAGAGACAGATTTTCACGAGGAAACCCATAAAGGGAGAAAACCTCTTATTCTTCGAAATGATAGGCAGTCTTTTTCAGTTCTGTACATCATTTACAATTGAGCACCAACTCAATGTGAGGCTGATACCTCTGTTTTACAAGATGCAACTTGTTTGAGAGCTCCAACTCGCTGGTTTCTCTAGCACCCACTAGAAGGAAGCACCAACTCCCTGAGTATTCCGACACCAACTGGATGGAAGCACCAACTTCCTGAAAGTTCCAGCACCAACTGGATGGAAGCACCAACTTCCAGTTACACAGGGTCCAACCTGCATAACAGAGAACACCTGTTCTCCCTAGCACCACCCTCCCACCCTAGTTTCTCTGGCTGCAACCAGATGGAAGCTACGACTTCCTGTGTTCATGCACCCACTTGAACTTCTGAGAACAACAGTCCTCCCGAGCACCTCCCAACCACCCTTGTTTATAATCAATAATGAATACATAGACGAATACTCAGATAAATCAAGTCTTACCAATCTTTCTCTGTATCTGATCTTCAACAAACTGTTATGCAATTCTTTTCTTCTTTTGTTTGTTTAGCATTCCTTCTTTGCATCAACTTTTCTGTCATTATGCTCTGCTTCTGTTCTGTCTGTCATTTTGCTTGCTTATGTTCTGCATTTCATCTCGCTCTGCACATTTGCTTCATTTCTTGCTATGCCTCTGCTCAATTTCGTTTTCTTACTGTTTACTCATTTTTCATTCAGAACCTCACTGGTTCAGTCTCACTCATTTTCATTTATACACACCACCTTGACGATTGCACTTCCCCTTCAAATAGATAATACAAGGACATCTATCTTGGAAACTGAAACGCTAACTGATTTGTCATTATCAGTCTGTTTCTCTTAACAGATTCATAACTGAAGCGTTAACATGTGAGGAATAACATCAACCCTCCGATCAATCCTTGATCCAATGGTTTAGATCCCATCGAAATTTCACTTATCGCGATTTCGACATTCTCAGTGTCGAGATGCACATGTACTCGGAACCCCCGATTCTCCGATCCACGATGTGCTCCTTTCTCGAGCTTTAGCCCCTTCCGGCTACACAATGGTCCATGTGACCAACTATCATGTGACTGTCACCATACCTCTCATTGGGGTTTCGGGCTTTACGCTGTCGAGAGTCACTGTCCTCTCGAATTCCTGATTTCCGATGAGCCCTTTTCTCTACGCGCTGGCCCTCCGGGTCCACATGACCATTACTCTGTGACCACAATCTTACCCCATCGGGGCTACGGGGTTTGTGATACCTCCATGCATACAACCACGGGATTCCTGATCGTCCAAATACCGACACTCTGTTACCTTAACAGTTGGCCCCCACTAATCGGGGTTTCACGGATCGCGATTCTGACTTGCACAAAACTCTTGTCAACGGGATCCCCGATTTCCCGATGAACAAAATGCCGACGGTGCCTTGATATTCGACACCTGTCCCTCAGATGAACGGTCCCGATCCCTCCGGGATTTCGATACTTTCGATGTCAAGTGACTTTTTCATTTCAAAGTCCCGATCGTCGATGCCTCTGCTGAGGTCACACGTGGTTTGACACGTGTTAGATCCTACCACGTGTCACTCTGATTCATGAATTTCATGTGCCTGAAGTGTTGAATCTGCCTGACACCTGTCATTCCCTGGTTGTGCCATGTGTCCCTTGCTGACGTGGTCTGCTGTCGTGAGTTGGATCAATGGTTTAGATGCAATCTTGGCTCAACGGCTACGATTGAATCGCAATATCACGTTTCGTAATTTTAGAGTTCTTGATGTCAAGATATTTTGGCATTACAAAGTCCCGATCCCCGATACTCCGATACGGGCTATGATCAACTGTCGAGATCACTTCTTATCCAATGACTGTGATTACATCACGAAATCGCATATCGCGATTTCGGGGTTTTTGTTGTCATTGTTCATGAGACTCGTGAAACTCCGATTCCCGATTCTTCGATGAGTAAAATCAACGGTCCATATCTCAAGCTTGATTTAACGGCTGCAATCAAATCGCGAAATTGCATATCGCGATTTCAGGGTTTTTGTTGTCGAGTGAATTGGACATCTCAAAGTCCCGATCCCCGATTCTCCAATGGCTTATCTCTCTCGCAGCTTCTACAGATCTGACGGCTGTCGGCCTTTCGGAAAATTTGAATGGGATCCAACAATCACTGACTCTTCTCCTCCTGATTATTGCTGCACTGCTATTCATTTCTATTGTCATTACTGCAACCACAACTGTAATTGCCATCAATGATAAGTATATGCTAATTTGTTGTCTGTTAACTGAATTTGCCAACAATCTCCCCCTTTGTCATTGATGGAAACACTTGCATTCAGACTCAACTCTCCTCTGCATTCGACCATTCAGACTCTCCTCTACATTCGGCCAATCAGGCTCGAATTTGTTCTCGAAACATTTCGAACTCGACTCCTTTCTCCCCCTTTGACATCAATGTCAAAGAAGAAACATTCTTCCACTGATCTTGTTGTAGAACATACTCCCCCTGTCATCTATAAGCATTTAGGAAATTCACCGTATATTCAATAAGCACTCCCCCTGACCAGGTGCACATATTAGACACAAGAGTTTGTAACCCCCAACTTTTGATGAAGATATCCAAAAGGGGTCGCAGCTAATGGTTTAGTGAAAATATCAGCAATTTGTTCTGTAGAGGGTATATAGTTCAGTTGAACAATTTTGTTTGATACTTGTTCTCTGAGAAAATGATACTTTATAAGAATATGCTTAGTTTTTTAATGAAGAACAGGATTCTTGGAGACACTTATGGCACTGGTGTTATCACAATGAATTGGGATAGGGTCAGTGTAGGTTACCTTCAAATCTGCAAGAGTTTGTATCATCCATAAGAT
>JZKD02S2278408.1:1309346-1335692 GCA_000966675.3 Picea glauca
TAATTAGGCATAATTATAATCATTAGAAAGATAATTCAAATTAGAATGTATATAAACAATAAAAAATAGATTCCAATTCATCCATACCTTTCAAAAACTCAACTAAAACATGACCTATGATCTAATTTATGAAATATTTTACATTATAGATAACTCTAACAAAAATTGTTTCATGCACATTTCTTATATAATTAGAGGTAAATGAAATAATATTTGGTTCCTATATGATAAATGTATTATTGGATAATTCCCAAGGGGCTTACATCCTTGAGAAGGAGTTTGTAGGTCTAAATTTTAACATGGGAAATGCAAACACCAAAACTAATGGATGTAAGGGTAGAGTGCATCCTATAGAGTTGGTTGAGACTGTGAGAAGTCTGTAAAAGTAATATTAGAGATATATAGTATACAATGAAAGGATGATGAGATATCATGAAGAGATGCTACAAATTTTGAATATGTTGCAGAGACAAGTCAATAAATATTATGGCGCAAAATAAGAAGCTAATGCAAGAGAAGTAGAAGAATCCAAATCTCATGATAGGAGGGATTCAAATGATGGATATAGGAGAAGAAGGTGCATCAGTAGATATCATCATTCACAAGGGCACTCAACTAGAATAACACATGTCAATTGTTCAAGGTTAGAGAGCCTCCCAAGTGTGTCCCTTGTATAAATAAGGATAAGGAGGTATAAAGTAGATGATTTGTAAGGATAAATCAGGGAGATTATGTATCCTAGTTTTGATGGTGATCATAATATAGGTGGATATTGGTGGCCACCCACCTATTCCAACTAGATCACACACAGTTTTCATATTGGTAGTTTGTTTCTAGCTTTTTGGGTCCCAAACATCTAGGGTTATTTTGAGGACCTAAACAACAATTTTAGGTCTTGCCACAGTCACACTATAAATAAAGTTATATTGTTATGAAAAAATGTGTATTCCTTGGATATACCTTTCAAATGGGATATCATGTTCCTAAAGTGGAGATCGTATGCAAAAGTTACACCCCAAGGAAGTTGATGTATGAACTTACTCCATCAGGGTCCACATGATTTTTGGCACTTCATCTCCTAGGTTCAGGTTTTAATATGTCTAGGGTTTTCTAATTATGCTAAAATGACATGGAGGCCTCGTTGTAATTTTCTCAGATGAATGTGCGTAGCGACCACATCTCTTCTCAGAGATTAGCTACCACCATTCAAGGAAGATTGTTTTCATTTTGCATTTTACTGAATAGAAGTTAAGTTTCAGTGTATCTCTATTATTTATCACTGTATCTCTATGTTAGTGTTATATATATCTGTTTCATTTTATTCCGATCATAAATCTGTATCAATGGTATCAAATCGGTTTGATATTCATTTGTTTCTATGTGCATGTACCCAACGAGATTAGGGTATAAGCAGTTGGGACTTGAACCGGTTGAGAATTTGCAATATCGGCCTCACCAAACCTAACAACCACCCATGGAGGGGGAAAAGAGAGATGATGGGGTAGGATATCCATTTAAATTTTTTATCAAGGAAGCCCTCAAATGACAGAGGAACGAGATGATGGATAATTTTACAAAAATCCTTCGATGACTTCCAACAGGCGATGCATATTTCTGGGGCGGAAGCGCCACGCCCCTTCAAGGTACATATCTATTTTTATATTCCTATATTTGAAGGTCAGATATATGTGGATGTTTTAAATGAATGGTTAAACTTTCTATAAGAGTATTTTTATGTCCATAACTTTTCCGACAGAGAAAATATTACAATACTCTCCTTAAGGTCATCGCCCATGTCAAATATTAGTGGGAGCCTTTCTGTGAGAAACAAGAAACAGAGGAATCTCAATTATTTGTAGTTTCACCTACTTAGGGTTTTTTCAGGGATGTTATTAAGGAAAATACTACCCTTTTCGAAGTTATGTAGACATATATACAATATGGACCACACTATGACAGGAAAAGGACCAAACAATGCTAGATTTCAACAATGTCTTCCATACCTTGTGCACCAATAAGGTGGAGGATCTCATGCATGGTTGAAATATTTCCTCCTTAAAATCCTTGAGAGATATTTCCTCCCTAAAATCCTTAAAATATATTTTCTCACTAAATATATTTCACATCTCTTTTTAGTGGATTTAATGAGTGATCATGTCCATGGTGGTTAAGCCTCCAAATCATTTATAATGAGGGATTTCCATGGAGAAAGTGGGAATGGTAGAGATTTGAGGTATCAAACCTATGGTATTGGGAGAAATATTTAGGATATAAACCCTATGATTTTGTGATATTTGTGCAAGGGCTGGACGAGGAGGATTTCGGGTAGTTGTTGTAACTACATCTAAGGTCTGTAAGTATTTATGTAGTAGTTCTCATTAATATATTGCTTGGCATATTTCCTTCTAACCTATATCTCTTTACATATGTTTGTCTTATAGATGGATTTGATTGGACTAATCTTATGGAGTAGATCAGGAGTTCTTTATCTTGTTGTCCATTGCATTACATGTGTCAAATAATGCTAAGGAGCTCGGAGATCAAGCTCAAGTTGGAGTAGAGAGGACAAACATTGGAAAAAGGTGCATCAAACTCTCTTCCTTCTCCTTTTGTTTCTGATTAGTTAGTTATATTCAAAGGAATGTTAGTTTCCATTTTCACTTTTCTATCTTGGTATAGGAGTCTAGAGTCCAAGGGGATATTCAATTGTCTGCAGGGGAATTTTTCTACAATAGTCATTGGCAAATCCAATGGGGATTGACATTGATTTGTATTTCCTTGGATTATCGCTACCATTTTCCCACCTTTTATATCATTTTTACTGTTTGTTCATGATCCATTACCTTTCTCTCATCTTCACTAGCAATTTCACCAATTTGTGTGAATTTTGGGTGAGTTTTTTTTTATGTTTTGGCTCTGTTTTGAATTTCTGGGAAGGGTAGCACTTTGTACCCTGTAGTTAGGGAGCACTAGTCTCTTTCTTGGAGGTTTTTTAACTTCTTCTGCTCATATTTTTGCAATATGTTTTGCAGAAGTATTTACCCAAACTCTACGTGTTGGTTTGTGAACTTTTTTAGGTTGAGATTTGGTACTTATCACTTCCTATTGTATTGATTAGAGATTGAAACTTTTTCAGAATGTGAAATTTCCCTTTCTTGTTGCTTGGTTTGTCGGGACAGTTTGAGTGATTCCTCTTTCTCCCTGTTTTTTCTTGGATTCTTCTCTGCATTTTCTTGTACTCCTTGAATGTTTGTTGTTTATCGAATCCTTGAATGAGTTATTGTTTGAAAAAGTTATCTTCTACTTGTTTTCTTTCAGTTCTTATTACTTTGAGTGCATGCTTTGTTAGAAACCTTTGTTTCTTCAAGTCTTTTGCATCTGCATTTGTCTCTTTCTGTTTGATTGAATGTTGTGGAGAATTGAAGGATTTGCATTTTATTTTTTTATACATTAGAATAAAAAAAATATGATAGTTTCATTCTTATCGGACTAATCAGTAAGTGAAAATGCAAATTTATCTCCCTAATTTCCACGAGAATCTAGAACAAAACAAAACAGAATACAAACTCCACCTTAGACTTCATTGTCATATAAACTAGTTTAGAGAGGCACAAGTGACATACCTTTTAAATGACGTTTTATCCTCGCTAGTGTCATCCTTGTAGCTCCTTCTTTGAGTTTGCGAGATGGTGAACCTGTTTAAGAAGCACAAACCAACAAAGAGAGAGAAAAAAGATATATATATTCCAATGAATCCCATGTATAAGATCAAGGAGTTATACAATAAAAGTTAAGACACCTTTATAAGGAAGAAATGTATTGTTGCATTATATTAAATGGAAAGTGGAGAATACAACACATTCCTTGATGTTGCAAGGTTCATTTCAATGGATCTTTGCTCAAACAAACACACCTTTTATCCAATTCCTTTGATAAAGAAGATTCACATTCTGACTTAGAGAACTAAAGCAAAGGTCGCAAGTATAATCTGTAGTAGAAATTATCATGAATATGAAAGGCCTTGAAAACCTTAGCCTTTTCCGTAAGAGATCCCTCTTTATATAGGGTGAAAGAGAGATGGATGAGTGTATTAGGATGATCCCACTAAATCAAAGAAGCAATTAATATCCAAACCGATCAGAGGAAACCTCATCTTCTAGAAAATTCCCTTCTAGAACATCTGTGAATTTTGACTTTTCCTTTTCTTAAGCATTGTCACATCCTATGCACAGGTAGCCTGCGAAGACGTCATAGTCCATTTTTAATGAAGACGACGATAATCAAGAATTGTCGCACCCCATGCATACAACAGGGTGTGATGAACTTCCTTGCTATAGTTTTTGAAAGAGGAAAAGAAAACCACTTTTCTCATGGAGAAAGTCTCTTTTAATATTTTCAGGGAACATCAAAATGAGTTAAGCACATGTTGTCAGTTGATCACTGATATGACCAAAATAATGTGTAACATAATTCCCCCCAAAGTGTGAAACTGGAACTTATGACAGCTAAAATACTTTGTAGAATGTGTGTGTTGAAAACAAGGAGTTCATCAATCGGGAACCTCCAAACAATCAAGCATTTGCATAATAACATACCATCTTTTGTGGTAGGCATTCCCATGCCCAGACTACAAGTGACTCTAATCATATGTTTCAAGTGATTCATGGCCACTAAATATACACTGTGGATCCATACCATCATGATTCAACATAGCCACCAGAAATACACTATGGATCTATTCCCTAAAAGAATTCAAGTTCGGACATAGCCACGAGACATACACAATGGATCTATGTGTCAGTACAAACATATGAATACTCTGTCACAACCTGGACTAAGATGATAAGATCCAGGGTCTTCATTTCCACCCTCTCTAAGTATAAATCTATCCATGTGATTACAGGTGTCGAAGTCGAACATGGTAGAAACCACTTGATTACCGGTCATTAATGAAAATTGTTAACAAGTGCAAAGGAAATAACCATTGATGTCAATGACTCCCAAGGTACTCTAGTACAATCCAACGAATGTGAATAAATGATTTGAAGTTGAACACTCGATGGAATATTACAATCAGGGGTCAATAATAGGAACCCACTATTGAAAACGAAGAAACTTTCCATTGAGGCATGCAGGCTCTAAGGCACTAAATGATTTCTAAATCTTGTTCTTGGATAATGAGTTGAAGTCAACAGGAAAAGACTCGTCATAAAAGGGCCTTGATATATCCCCCATCAATCAAATGAAATATTTAATAGATTTGAAGTATATTAGAGTATGAAGTGATTCAGAACTGATTCAGGGAAGGACGACATAGTAGAAAATTTATAATTGCAGATGGTCGACTCGATAGAAGGCTTGTTTAGTTTGGACTTCTTCTTGAAAATATGAACTAAATGACAATTGTCTTGGAAGCATTGACTCAAGGAGGACCCAACATATGAAATTGTAGATGGTTAAAAAAGAGACAAATGGATTTCCCAACCCAGATACAATGACGAAGGGGTTGTCATTTTCTAGAGCGACTATTACTGTCGCTAACACAAATATAGAGACACATTTCTTTCCCAATTTTCCCTTACCATTTCTGGTGAGTACCTCTTTATTTTTACGCAAGCTTGAAGAGGATAACATATGCTTGTCAATGTAATATCATCCTTTGGACGAGTCCCTCAGAGTATGTTTAAAGAACCCTAAGAAGGATTGGTTCAATCCCATATGGGTCTTTCGATGTTTATTTAATGAGTCCAAAGAAGGAAAACTCAAAGGTTTTTCATTTTAAGAGAGTCTAAAAAATGCTTAAAGAGAACTCCATAAGATATTTTTTTGTAAATTAGTGTTACGAGACCAAAAAAGAGATGACCTACCGCTCATCATATGTTTTATTCAAATAATTTTATGAGCATGAAAAGAACAAGGTCGTTGAGCTATATTTTCATGTTTAGGGAGATTGAAAAGAGATTAAAGGATACTCCATAATTTTTTTTTTCCGTATTACCAATGCGAGTTAGAAAAATGACAAAATATTACTCGATTACATTCTCATGGTTTCACGAGCATAAGAAAGAATTAACAATGTGCTCGGAGTTTTTCCTAAGAAACCCTAAAAGCATCTGTACATAAGAAAAATATGCAAAAACAAATCAAAAAATGGTGGACCCTTGTTCAAACTTCTTGTCCTTAGACCTTTTAGTTTGCAATAGTAAACACTTTGCAAAGTTGGTTAGACTTTAGGGCATGGATAAAATATAAAAAATAATTTAATTTTTCAATAAAATTATGGTAAAAAACAAAAAATAGGCCAAATCATCATTTGACCATTTCATTTGCAAATTTACCCAAATAGTGCCCCAAAACCCTTTTTATCCCCAAATTTCAACTGTCGATTTTGGAGCGCCTGGTGGATCATTGATCCGGATTTTATCAGAAGAAAAAAATGAATACAAATTATTAATAGATTCTTAACACAAAATAACATAGATACAGTAAAATTGGTTTTCTATTCAATAATGAAATAAGCTGAAACTGTAAAATGCAGCGGAAACAAGCTTGTTGGAATGGTGGGGGCTTATCTCTGAGAAGAGATGTGACGGTTGTGCTCATTGGAAATAAAATGATCACAATGAGGCTATGAAGGCCTTTTACAATAAAAAGGAATTCCAAAAACCCTAGACATCCAAAAACCTAACCCTAGGAGATGAAGCGCCAAAAGTCATGTGGGCCCGTTTGAGTAAGTTAGTACATTAACTTCCCAAGGTCGTAACTTTTTCATATGATATCTATTTTAAGCGTATGATAGCCCGTTGGAAAGGTATCATCGAGGATATTCATTTTGGTGCCTCAATCATGATTTTTTCTATCATTAACTTGGGACAATCCTGAAAAACCTTCATTTAGGCCCTCAAAATGGCCCTAGAAGTGAAAACTGCTAAAAATAGTAAATTACCAAAATTGCCAGAAAACTATTTTGAGCTAGTTGGAAAAGGTGGGTGGCCACCAATATCCAACTGGACCAATCATTTTTTGAACTGTATCCATCAAAATGGTAATCTTCATCTTCTTTATCTTTCAGTTCCCATTCCTTTGAGTGCGCGGTTTTTTTGAAACCTTTGTTGCTTTGTGTCTTTTGCATCTACATTTTTCTCTTTCTATCTGATTGAAAGTTGTGGAGCATTGAAGGATTTACATCTTCTTTATTTATACATAAGAATAAAAAACTGATGATAGTTTCATTCCTGCTTTTGCGTAGTGAAGATCAGTTGATTGTATTTGGGAATTGGGTGTTTTGTTGAAAGTTGAACCTTTTCTCCATCCCATACATAGAATTCATCGAAAGAAATAACTACATATCATTATTTTTCATTCTGTTGGAGATGAGACTTAACATCATAAGTTTCACTTTCGCTCCATCGAGTAAACAACAACCTTAAAAATCAAGCGCTAAACTAAAATTTATCAGACATTTTTACATTTTCTGGTAGCAAACCTACATTAGCTTAAGATGTAGGGCTTTTGAATAGGTTGAAAGGATAAATTTCCAAAGCTATTAAACAAGCATAAAATCTTGCGATAGGGAGATTAAAATCCTATTTGCGTATAAGCGTAGCTGGGATCCCCCTCTCACACAGGGTTTAGGCATGAGGTGGTGTTCGTGAGAGCAACAAATATTATCCTTCCGAGGATTAACCATTCGTATTAGTCATATCATATTTTGGGGGTTCTTCTTGAGTTCCAACTATATTCATTTGGTCTCAGTGCTTCATGAATTCTAAATACATTCGGGGTCCTCTGGAGTTCTATCGGTCCATTCGTCCTTAGTTCTCTTGAAGGATTTCAGACTTGTTATCCTGCCCATATGTTCGGACTCGTCTGTCAACTATACCCACCCAAATGATGAATCTGATTTGGTGACCTTAGTAGACATAATATTTAGGGTCCTTACATGACGTGACAATGAAGGGAAGTCTTTTTTGTACCTGGAACAGACGTTGGTCAAACTCAGTCAAGATCCTTAGAGGTTAAATCCACGATTATTCTGTGGAAGATTGAACCAAAATGTAACTCCGTTAAGCAGGTCACCAATGTAACTAATCCACCCTCTCTATCCCAACCCCTTCCTTTATTGATCTTGCGATGTTGGATTTCATCACCAACTAGTAGTTTCATTGTGGGAAGGTTTGTTTGATTGTTTGTTTCTCAGATTTGTAGCGTGTGCCATTTTTTTTCCTTAGTGGACATTAGGTCAATTCAGTGTCAATGGAATTGTTGGGCTCTATATATGTAATATTTTCTACCATGTAAAACCTCCATTCAAAATCTATATTCTCACACTCTTGATACATTCTATAGCCATTATCCCATCACTTACCACTAATTACATCCATTGTACCTTGTGGTTAATTATTATTGTTTTCTTGTATTTTTAAGTGATTAAATATTTGTTTAACATGATTTTATCAATTATGGTTTAATCCTATGTTTCTATGTCCAAGCAACATGTTCCTGTACTGTTAAGGTTTCAGTACATGCATTGTCCATGTTTTGGTACCTCTATTGTTCTTGTTCTGGTACCCGCACTAGAGGTCATCCGATAATCCAAGTCAATCGATACTAGAAGGTTCTACAGTAAACCAATACCTTCACATTCAAATGGTACCCGCACTCCATTGCATCCATTACTAGCTCATCTAGTACCAGTACTGCACTCATCCGATACTCCAAGTCATCCGGTACCAGAAGGTTTTACAATCAACCATTACCTGCACAGTCATTGGGTACCCACACTCCATGTCATATGGTAGCCACACTCCATTTCATATAGTACTCATCTCTTCTAGTACCAATTATGCACTCGTCCGGTACCAATGTTGTGCTCATCCGGCACCAGCATCAACAACCATTCGGTACCAGATATAGTTCAAAATTTTGGAAGGATTCTACAGGAAAATTGGGGACATGGGTTTTGTCTAGAGAGACTTTTACAGGTGTAAACAAGTGGAATAATTCACCCATATCACACATGTTGACCTCCAACTCAGGGGGAATGATTCTGCAAAAGTTAGCAAAAATATCAAACTGCCAATTTGTGCCTTGATTTCTGTGTAGATGGCATCTAATCTAGAAATTCTACGAAATGTGTTTAGTCTAGAATATGGAAAATTGAGTAAGACGAGGGAAATTTTTCAAAATGAAAATTATTTTGGAAGATATGGGTGGATCGCTAACTCAAATATGCCCAAATTACAATAAAACCCATATTTTTGTGATTTTGCTCAAAAATTTGTAAAATTGGTTTTAACAAAAATCTGAGTTTGGGGGATTCAGTTCTATCATATACCTTTTGATTTCATGTATAAATAAGAGACTCATAAGGCTTAATAGGGGCCATCATTATCATTTTCATCCTTTGTAATTAATTATTTGTGAAGAACAAGCATGAGAGAGTTGATTTTGTAAACATAGTCTTTGATCAAAATGGAGAATTGACTAGTGTTGATTCATTGTGCATTATTATAGATTGATTTGATTGTCTTCAAGCATGGTTAACCAATGTGGGAAGGGCCCCTCATTCTGGTAACATCATGCTACTTTCATTTTTCTTTTATAGATTAAATTGTAAGTGTGTTGTTTCAATCCATGTGTTTCATTTGCAATTCATATTGAGTTCAATTGTTATTTTCATTTAATGGTTTAAATCTATTATCTTGCATTATACTGATGATTATAAACTCAGAGTTCATTGTTCCTTTGATTGTGCACATAATTCTTATATTTCTTCGACTATACTTTGCATTGCTTGTTTATTTCTATTTCTAGTCTCAAACCTTTGTTCTAGATATTGTATTCACATTTTATTATGTGTCGGATTGTTGCCTAGAAGTTGCCTTCATTAACTCATTTCCAGCGCTATTAAGCATAGATTATACACAATTAAGAGCATGGGATTCATTTACATGCATCAAGTGTTATGTATTGTTTCTATTGATTCATAAAAAAATCTAAAACATATTTATTCTCTTACATTCCCATTTGGCTCTTAAATCAGATCATTTCTCCTTCATCGAAAACATTTGTATGCTTGTCTGGTTATAAAGATAGTTCACTTTCGTTCCATATGCATTGACTCATTAATAAAACACTTAACTTCTGTAAATCATTGTGTTCAACCAGATTTGAATTCATATGAGATAGATTGCAAAGTTAATTCATCTTACTTCATTATTTCCCGTGTAGATTTATGTTCTTAAAATAATCATTTAAATACATGGGGGATAAACCACTCTTCATTTAATTTCAATTTTATCTTTTTTTCATGGTTTTTTGTTTTTAAAACAGTTGATGGTTTTAAAGGATATTATTATTTACACAGTCCCTTTAAGAGTAGAACACAAATAAGCATAACTTCCTCATTCATTATGTGCTTAACTAAGTGTTTGTCATAAGGTATATATTCACTGTTTTTTTTATTCTCAATTGTCTTCCAATCCTTGTTTATTTATGTTTGGTGTACTCACTTGAGGAACAATCTATGTATTTAAAGCTTGATTTCATTTATTGTCTTGATTTCCTTTGTAATCTAGTTTGGTTTTGCATTGTTTTGATTTTTCTTCGACTTAATTATTTCATAGTTCAAACCTCCTTCTATTTCCCGCACTTGGTTTTATTTCCCATACCTTTGTATTTATTGCACTTTAATTTCCTTTAGATTCAATCACCAAAAAATAAATTAAAGGTCTAACTCGTGAGATATGGCCTTCCCGCGTTGGAATTCTTCCCAAGGTGTTAGCTTATTTCCTGTCAATTGAATTCATTTTCGTTTTCTTGTTTCTTTTATTGCATTTAAGTGTGGATCCACTATAGGAATTAATCATTGAAGGACAAAAAACTTAAGTAAGATAATCATGATTTATCACATGAACATCAATCTGAGTGCATGAAAGACTGTGAGCTAAGCCTTTATAGCACTAAGTTATTCATGTGTCTCAGTGATGAGTCCTTATTGTTAATTTCCTACAATGTAGGTTTGAAGATTGTTTTGTCGGCTTTAGATTAGGCTAGATTAGGCTCTAATGTTGTGTTTCCTGTGCCTGCACCCCAAAGCTTACAATCCCCAGTTGATAATCAAATGTGGGAATCAATAGTGCATATATTTAGCCCAACATTTTGGCGTCATTTTCGGGGAGGTGCTAAAGGGATTAGAGCATAGGTAGGTTTATTTTATTTCTCCAAAGCCTTCAGTGTTCCTTTCATGTATGTGTGTTTCCTTTCATGAAAAAGTGTTTATTTTCATGTAAATCTGGTGTGGTTTTAAGGATGAACTAAGGGTGGAGAGAAGATGGTAAGACGTGAGGGAAGAGCCCATGCATCCACTTTAGTGGGGTTTCTCCAAAGTTAGGTTGTCCTCTTCCTTTTAGTAGTTAGAATTTGTGGTTTATTATAATTAGCCATATTTTATATATGAGAAGAGAAACTAACTTGTTTAAACAGATAAATTGGTGACAACAGGGTCTTAGTAGCATGATGACGCTTCGATTATATAATTGGCTTTCTTACATTTTCTTTTAGTTTGATTCTTTTTATTTCTTTAGGATTTTTAAAAAGTTTTCAAGCACTATAAGAACCCCTCGTCTACACTAATCCATGTGTGAAACAAGACCCATCAACTAGCAAAAAGAACTCAAATATGATCAAGAGTTTGGAAGAAGTTTATCAAATCCTAGCAGCAGTTGGGATCTCTACCTCTCAGAAAGAGAAAATCTTGAAAATAGTCAAAAACCTATCTGCCTCTCTGGAAATGATAGAAGAAGAAGAGTTCCATGAGATGCATACACAAGAATATATAAAATCCTTTTGTAGTCACCCTTTCCAACCTATAGGAGAGACTAAATAATCATGGACCACATTCGATGGAGAGGCACCATTAGAACCTGAGATCGAGGAGTTTTTTATATGCATTTTTGAAGATCCTCCATGCATTTATGAGACTAGTTATTCAAAAGAAGATGATATTTGTGGCATGAT
This sequence comes from Picea glauca, assembly GCA_000966675.3. NCBI lineage: Eukaryota > Viridiplantae > Streptophyta > Pinopsida > Pinales > Pinaceae > Picea > Picea glauca. The sequence continues at coordinate 1,321,368 of JZKD02S2278408.1, forward strand.
AGAGGGATACATGGAGAGGGGTCTAAATAAGGAAGTGAACCAAGAACATCAAGATTACATTGAGCTATGGTTCCAAATGAAGATTAGATTGAAGCACCACTCTCTTCTTCAACAACTCTTCACATCATCATCAAAGAAACTGGTTCATCGTACTTTGGTATACATTAAAGCTTATCATTAAAACCTGAGTATGAATGTATTTCTACACCTGTTACGCACATGGTTACATTGGAAATATTCTTACACATGAAATATAATTTTCTTTTCTTAGATAGGATAGAGTAAAAGTTGCATGTTAGTTAACCTAGTTCTAAATAAATGCAACATATTTTCCTGTTTCTTTTCAAATAAATGAAAAGAGATTAAGATAATATTGGTGATCTAATATAAAAAAAACAAAACAAATTAAGATATTTCTTCTTCTTATTACACACATATTTCTGACTATTAATAATAACAGTTTCTCATAAGCCTAATCTTTAAAATATTTTGGGGATTTAAAAAATCTTTAAGGTCAGCATAATGATGTCGATAGGTAACTTGTACATCCTATTTTCATATCAGAACTTGTTATTCAAGAATTCTTATCAAATAGTAGCAGGAGACTAAATGAAATTCTACTTGTGAGGGAACACAATCTTATATGAAGAAGAACTTGTGGACTAGAGGCACCTTTAGGTCATTCTCTCATGGATTCACCTCCAAATATTAAGTACGTTTGACCATGATATATATTTCGACTAATATCAATACATAAGTCTATTTTTCATACGAACAATCTTTTATGGTCAATCTATAAAATATCTTCCAACCCAATACCATCCCATCCTATTAAAAGATTTTCAAAGATGTTTCCCCATTCACCCCTACGAACACAATCTATAAATTTTATCTTAACGGTAAAAATTGGGACAAGAGGCTTTGATGGAAAATGGGTGTCAGAGGCTAACCTATCGGGATATTGAACAAGTTTGTTGGCAGTGGGTACCAGCCTATGGTATAACTAGGAAAACCGATCAGGGTATTGAACAAGCTCATGGGCAATGGGGCATTCTTCCTGGGAAGGATATTTCTTAGATGAAAAAATTACCCCATCGGAGTACTGAACAGGTTTTTTGGCAATGGGTTTTGATTTTGATATATTTTATTATGCCTAATCTATATTTGTCTGTATGAACAATATACTTGTGTAAATCCTTAAGAAGAAGAATGCATAGTTGAAAAAAAGGCTAATGAACATCATCTAAATTCCATTTGAGAATGTTTGTAAGATGGTCTTAATACCACGTCATTCATACCTAGGATGTCATTGTCCTAGAGGTGAGACCCATAAGTGCAGGAGTCTAATAAACTCAAATGTGAACTTTATCAATATCACTTGAATGATATAGATTATTTGAGAAATTAAACACAGATGAATGGTTTCCTATTGATTTCTCATTTATTAAAGAACACTTATTTACTCATGTTTTCTTGTTCAAGGATGAGAGGAAAAATCCCCTTCTTACGAGGAAAATATCTCTATGGATATGGGAAAACCACAACATACATAAATGACTGCATAAATCAATTATATTCGCAAGTATGCTATATAAAAAAATATTCTAGAAAGATAAGATAAAAGGCCTACCTCGTCTAGATGTTCGATGAAGTCCATCATTAAGGACTCGACCCAAACCAATATACCTACAACTAGTCCTCAAAAACCAAGCAAAGCAAGCATATGGTGATAATAAATGATGTTATCATATTCAATAGCATAATTTATTAACATTCATAACAAATACACCCATGGAATAATAATTCAAATATCTGAAAGATATCAATTGGGCAAGAAAATAGTATTTCTATTAAGATATAATCAACAGAAGTGAATAAGTTACAGACTTCCATGTCAAAATGGTTCAGAACCGGGAAACTAAGTTCCTTCCAGCTGGGCCTCCACCACTTCAATTCTCCACCAAATGCAAGCTCATGTAAGAGAGACAATGGAGTTCTCACTGAATAAGGGAAGAGATTGGAGGATGAACATTGTGTTCATACTTAAAGGATAAATGGATGCAGACTCAATGTGAAGTGAATAATTCCTCTAGAGTAACTTTGCTCTCAAAGTTGAATTCTTTCTCTTATTTTCCATAGTTAGGAATTGGGCCATTTATATCCTTCAAGTGGAATTGAAGGGCCGAGTCAGAACCTTTCCAGTATATGGAAGGTCAAGGATCATTGATATCTTGTCGTGACATGGAAACCCAAAACTATTTTCATTTTTTGGAACATTTCCCGACGTACGTGTGATGTAATGGTGCAAACTGCATATACGCATGTTGTATTGTAGGCAAGGTGTGTATATGTGGAAAAAATGTTTTTTTAGCTATGGGATTTGCAAAAAGGGATGACAAGTTTGCATAGGGAAATGGACAAAAGGTCTTATGTGGAAGATTGCATGGGGTGAGAAAAATATTGCTAATGCAGATGCCCCCTAATGTGTGAGGTCAGAGAAGTATCTTCAATGGCTGAAATCCATTATAAAAACCCAAAAGTGGAGTGATGGGGAACGAGTTGGAAGAGCTAGTTTCTCATTAAAATCTGTACTGACTTTTCATACATGGCTATCAATTTGAATTACACTATAGATCCATGTGAAAATATACCAAACAATTTTTTGTGGCCATGAATAGGAAAATACAAATACGGTTACGTGCCAAAGGTTGTCATAGTCACAAACAAGGCCCAGTCGAACCAGTCTTAGAATCAATTTGAATATATCTGTATACGATGGAGTACAATATGATCTCCCATGATCACTGAAGTCACATAGGTACAGGTCGAATGAAAAAGGAATAAACAACTCAAGGAATTTGGGGCCACATACTGATGTCTTCAAGTCTTCTACACAATCCTCCAAAAGATGCAATTTTACATCGTGTGAATAAAGGTGTTGAGTTCGAACAAAAAGAGACTTCGTTTGATTACTGGTCATTGAGGTATACCATTAAAAAACGTGAGACAACCTACCAATGATGAAATTAGGTATCAAGGCATCATGTACATTCTTACAACTGTGAATAAAGGAGTGACGGTTGAACACTCGAATAATCCATCGATTAGGAGACATTGATGTATTCCCAATTGTCAATGGCGAGAGAAACTGCCACTAATTACTACAAGCCTCTAGGTACTGATAGGACTCTAGGTATCATTTCCAGAATATATGAGATGAAGTAGATGGAAGGAGACCCACTGAAAGGAGAGCATTAAGGAATCTCTCATCATTCAGCATGAGGCACAAAACATGAGCTTCATGATTTGGAGGAAATCAAATGAAGAACATGTTCACGAACCAATGACCCTGTGCATCTTTTGCATTTTCCAAGTGAAAGAGGTACACAAAAAAGACCCTCTCAATAGCAGACAATGACTAAAACTACTGACAAAGGCGAGGAAACCACCAACAAGGATAATGGCATCCAAGAAACTCCACGAATCCCAATGTGTTAATAAATGTCTTACCGTCAAACACAAGGGAAACCACCCAGTCAATAACCAATGATGAAATGTCGACTGTTGGGTTCAAGGATACCTACCAATGAGGAAAGTAGGACCAAGGTGCATGATAGGACTACAACATCATGTGATTCTAAGACAAACTGACAATATGACTGACATGCAAAGTCAAGAGTTTGGAGGAATGGTCGACACAGGTTGATGGACTTCCTTTGAACAAGAGAATGAGACATATGGAAGAATCCGGCATCATAGACTCAATGATGAAACCATGAGATGCAAGAGGCATCAATGAAACTCTCCATAGGGATTGGAAGAGTAACCATTCGGTGGAGAAAAATATTTGTAACGAGCTCATCTTCCTAAGTCCATGCTAAACCAAAAATTATGATGACAAGTGGACTGAATAACTTTGTGCTATGTTCAAAGGTGACACGGGTGCTTCCAATATAAGATAATACTCCCTTCCCACCCATATTTTTTTGTTTTTTCATAGTCAAATGAATGCTATGATATAGAGGAGGAAACGAGTGTTGCAAGTAATCAAAACTAGTTCTAGTAGTGGAACATACCTATGCTCAATGTAAGGAGGTGCATGCGAGAGATGGAAAATCAGGGGAATGCTCCCTTCTAGGTATAGGGTGTCAAATTGTGAAGGATATAAATGAGGCTCTATTTGGTTGATGATGAAAAACTGTTGAGGAAAACGGTTTATAACAAAAAGTGAGAATAGGTTATAGGCTCAATATTGCAAGCAAGGGCATGACATGCAATCGCAAATTAACGTCAAAAAGTTTCCTTTTTCATAATCTTAGTCTACTTGGTGTGAAAAGGGGATAAACTTGTATCAAATAGACATCCTTTCAAATCCAATTTACGAGTGTGAAAGAGAAAATTTCACTCGACAATCTTTTCACTTTTTGAAAATGAGTCAGAAAAGAGCTTAACTAAGACTCACGACCTTTAAAGTCCAATTTAACAAGTGTGAAAGGGACAAATTCACTCGAAAATATTTTTTCTTTTTAGATGAGTCAGAAAAGAGCTTAAATCAGACTCTCTTGGGAGTTTCTAGGAGGCATGTCATGGGGGAGGACAAGGCTCCCATGCTGGATTTATGTGGAATGTCAGTATCTTACGAATAACTGACACAAGCTTGGGAAAACCCAAATCTCTCCAAGTATAGGAGGATGAAGTGCTATAGGAGGTTATCATCTCCGTAATATATTGGATAATGTCTCTTACTTTAAAGGACATAGGTAAAGGCATTGGATACCCCACAAGACCATCCCAATAAAAGGGAGCCTCTCCAGAACATGGAGGGAGAGTACTCGGGGAGAGAAAAAATATTTCTTTCTCAAAAGGTGAAGTATCGAAAATTCTAACAACATGGTAAAAGGACACATCGCCCTCCAAAAAGAGAGTTGGATTGAATATATATTGCACTGGTGTGACCACTTCTTCAACTCTAGGTTGAACAGGATGTGTGATAACAGGGATAGGAGACACATCACCCTTGACACAAGAGTGTGGTCAGGATAAGATTGCATCAACATGACTGTCATGTCAATCAAAGGAGAAATAGGGTGTGGGGAAACAATAGACACCTCAGAACCCGAAGGCCCCTCAAGTGAGAACCACGCTTCTGGTATCCGAGAAGTAGTAGGACACAACCAAGTAAGGTGATTTACTTCGTAAGTCATACAAAGGAATTTAGGCTTACATATGAGACGTCTAGGCTTCTCAATCATCTGAATGCACCCAATGTCATTTACAATGGCCGGTGGCATGCTCTCAGCATGACTAGAAGAGGTTGTAGAGTCATCTCCCATTTTGTGTACAAAGTATGGATATGTGACATCGATATGAATTGTGGAGACTGGAGTGATTCCCTCAGCATGAATAGAAACGACTGGTTGTGGGTCTTCAACATGACTCGCAGAGGTCGTCGACCAATATCCAACATGACTAGGAGTGGTTGGTGATGGAAATGACTGGACTAGTGGTGATGGATTGTGCCATTTGATACCAAGGTCCTGGGAAATATTATCTTTGAAACATTGCAGGCCAAGAAGGGTATTGGTTTATGCCTTGTCCTTTTCTGGAAAGGTAGTATCCTCCACCTAATTGATCCAAAGAGGTTTGCAGGGGAATCATTACTAAATTATGTTAATATATGAAAGTATGATAAGGATTATTCAAGTGAGGATATATGTTTCCCCCATGTGAAGGGGTTTTGTGAAGAGAGTAGCTCGAATCATAAAATTGATTCCCCCCGTATGAAATACCCAGGGGTATATGTGGAATCGTCATGGGAAAAGTGTTTGTAGGAACTATAATGGCGAATGAAGCAGACACGGATGGGGTGAAATAAGTAGAATAACCACCCATTTGAGTACTAGCTCCTAAAAAAATGTAGCTAGGACTGGATCCGTAAGAGTGGAGGTTCCAACCTTCCACGGTGAGAGTTGGTTGAGGAACATGACTCATAACAAAAACATATGTAGATGGCATGGCCATGGTTCCCCCGGATCCAATGCTAGGATTCATATAAGTGGTCCAGGGAGAGAATGGAAAGGGTGAAGGCACATTCGACATATCAATAGAAAAATGATTAGAGACCCAAGGCATGGACTAAGCGTCATACCCCTGCAGACCATTATGAAAAGAAGATAGATTCATCCCCATGGAATGAGTGAACATCATGGGGCAAGTAGCGATAAATGAGGGAGCCAAAGGAACTCCACTATCAATGATAATAAAAACTCAGTATCAAATCCTAAGGCCAACTAGTAATAAAAGAGCACGCCAAAAATAATCAAACGACCAATATGCACACAAATAGGATAAAGTGGATGAAAGGGGACTCCCTCCCTAAAGTAGGTATGCCTCACCCAAGAGGGGCCTGAGACTCGCTGATACATATAAGAGGTAACATAATCAGTTAGAAGGGCCCTCGTGGGATTAACAACCAGTCGGTTATATCCCCCTGGAGAGGTAATCCTCCATAAAGGCTATGTGTTATCCGACCCTTATCTGACCCAAGGTACCTATAGAATAACCCCTGCAAGTAACCTATGTGGCACCTAATTCAAGCAACTAATAAACCAATGTATAACCGATGCACAGGCAAGAATTCGTAAGTTAGGTCCACCATATGAGCAGGGTAGCAACGCTCGAAACCTTGAAAGAACTGCCTCTCACGGTGGTAAGTGCACTAGAAAGATCCCCAGATATGAATAGATCCCCAGAAATATCTCTGATGCTAAGAAGGTATCGGGGGATATCCCTTCAACCGACCTTGCATGACCTCGTGATTAACTCCAGTGTAAGTGAAGCCCCTTGATATTACCGATTATACAATGGATTTATCCACTCCCTTAGTCAGACACATATGTTCATTTAATGGCCTTGGAGAGGTTTATTCACAAAATCCTATTCCAAGGCACTAAATCCTAAGCTATTTTGTGCACCCTATAAAATAGAATCGTTACTAATCAATTTTAAATTATAGCATTAATTTTAATGGTCATGCTTACTTAAAATGTGTGGTCATGAAACTAGTGATGTTATGTCTCAACAAGTAAAGTAAATATGAATACAATGCAAATTCCTAACTTCAATTTCCAATGAACGATATGCTTTCCAAAAATGCAATTTTCAATTCAATTATGCAATTCTGAAAAAATGCAATATTTCTTTACATGCACTAAGTTAAATGACAAAGACTCAAAATATCAAAATGCTAATCAACGTAAACTGCCTAATAGTTTTCTATTTTCAATATAATAAAAATTAAAATGCATGGACTAAGCAACGACTTGATATATAAAGACTATACTGTGTATAGAAAGAGACAACTCAAGTAGGATACCAAGTAGAAAAACACCCAACCCAATGTACAAGGACAATCAGAATGAAAAAATGATGAGAAAGGAACCACCCAAAAATTCAACCAAAGAGAGGTTTCATGTCATCCCATAGACACTTAACAGACACTACAAATACCCAAGAAGACTCAACAATCATAAAAACCGACCCAACAACCACCAAACCCAACGAACACGAATTTTTTTTTGATGTACGTGATTGTTCAAGGGAAAAACATGTATGTACGTAGCTTGAAAAAGGATAACACACATATATACGCAATTGCTAATAAAAAACCCACGTATGTGTGTCAAAAACACATCTAGGCTAAGGAGAAGGTTGAAAGACTCAGAGCCAAAGTGAATAGAGGATGTCAAGAAATGATACGACAAGAAACACATTGTGAACGAGATCAATCTAAGGAGAAAAACACTACAAACCCCAAGAAAAAAATTTCAATCCCCAGTATCATAGTCGATTCTGTTACGAGGAAAATCTCTCTATTGCTAGGATAAAACTACAACAGATGGAAATGACTACAGAAATCAACTCTATTCTCAAGTATGCTATATAAAAAAATATTCTAGAAAGATAAGATAAAAGGCCTACCTCATCTGAATGTTCGATGAAGTCCGCCATTGAGAACTCGACCCAAAGCAATATACCTGCAACTATTCCTCAAAAACCAATCAAAGAAAGAATATGATGATAATATATGATGTTAGCATATTCAATAACATAATCCATTAACATTCATAACAAATACACCCAAGGAACAATAAGTCAAATATTTTCAAGATATCAATGGGAAGAGAAAAGAGTATTTCTATTAAGATATAATCAACAGAAGTGAATAAGTTACAGACTTCTGTGTTGGCATGGTTCAAAACCGAGAAATTAAGTTCCATCTAGCTGGGCCTCCACCACTTCAATTCCCCACCAAAGGAAATATCATGTAAGAGAGACAATGGAGTTCTCACTCAATAAGGGAAGAGCTTGGGGGTTGAACACTGTGTTCAGACTTAAAGGATAAAGGGATGTAGAGTCAATGTGAAGTGAATAATTCCTCCAGAGTAACTTTGCTCTCAAAGTTGAATTCTTTCTCTTCTTTTCAATAGCTCGGAATTGGCCCATTTATAGCCTTCAAGTCGAACTGAAGGGCCGAGTTAGAACGTTTCCACTATTTGGAAGGCCAAGGATCATTGATATCATGTCATGACATGGAAACTTGACACTATTTTTCATTTTTGGGCACATTTCGCAATGTACGTGGGATGTAATGGTGCAACCTACGTATACACATGTTGTATAGTAGGAAAGGTGCGTATATGTGGAAAAAATGTATTTTTAGCTCTAGTATTTGAAAAAAGGGATGAAAATTTTTCATAGGGAAATGAAAAAAGGGTTTTTGTGAAAGATTGCATGGGGTGAGGAAAATATTGCTATAACACCCCCATCATAATTCACATGGTTTCTTGAGCATACAATTGTCAATGATTGATGGAATCATATGTAATAAGTAATTTTGGAATTTCCTTTATGCTTGTAATATTTTAAAATAAATTTCATTTCCAAATTTGTAAGCATGAATAAAGTTTAAGTTTTGGTTGTTTCCTTAAGCATGGCATCAATGCATATTTATTCTCTCATAATAACACTATTGGTTTAAGTTCTTTTATATTATTCTGTTCTGGTACTAATGATACAAAAACTAGTAGGTTCCTCTACCAACAGTACATAAATTTAAATATTTTTCGAGGGTACGTTTTGCTGATATTTTCATAAGATCTTAGCTTCGACATACTTAATTTCCCTCCTTTAGTCAACATGCACTGGTTCCACATAGTCCTCTTTCATCTTGCAACAATTTTGTGTTCTAATAAAATTTTGTATGAGGATATGAAAACTAGAAAGCATGGGGGAGAGAGAGAGACATAAGGAATCTTATCATATCATCATTCATCAACTCTCTCCTAGATATCTAGCAGCTCTCAGTATTGCTTGTTTTAATCTTTAGTTTTCGCCAACATGTACTCCATTTTATCAATCGACAATGCACATTAAAGTGAAGGTAAACTTGAGGTAAAATTTGTTTAAGACTCTTTCATTCATTAAAAATTTTAAGGGAACGTGATGATTAACCACTCCATACATTTTATCTTTCGTAAAACATTATCATTCAATCTCCATCTACAATTCATAATAAAATGCATAATACTCCGATAAGGCCATTAGAATGAAAAGAAAAATAGTATGGTACATAAATCCATTGCAACATCTATACTGTCTTCTCTTTATATATATCATAAATCATTCACATAAAAAGGACGAAGTCATTTTTTCCTAAAAAGAACCACAAATAAACATTGGTTTTACAGAAAAGCAACAGAGTATACAATGACCTAAGTCCATATTCATATTTCCATACCATCCACCATCCCTTCATATACCATCTATCGCTTGTCCTCAACTTTCATTTCTCTATTGTAAAATAAATCAAGTTAAAATCCTGTGATAATATCAAATGAAAAAGGACATTGCTCCATAAGAACCAACACCTGCACAAAGAAATAAAGTCACAGAAATCAATGTTTAAATAGAGTATATACAAATTTTGTTTGCATGAGGACATGCAAACCAACAGGCATGGGAGAGTGTTGGGTTGCAAATATGTCATATTTTCTACCATGTAAAACCTCCATTCATAAGCTATATTCCTGCACTCTTGATACATTATATAGCCATTATCCTGTCTCTTACCATTAATTATATCCATTATACCTTCTCGTTAATTATTGTTGTTTCCTTGTATTTTTAAGTGATTAAAGATGTGTTTAACATGATTTTATTTATGATGGTTTAATCCTATGTTTCTATGTCCAAGCAACGTGTTATCGTACTATTCAGGTTCTGGTACATGCATTGTCCATGTTTTGGTACCTGTATTGTTCCTATTCTGGTACCCACACTGGAGGTCATATGATACTCCAAGTCATCTGGTACCATAAAGTTCTATAGTGAACCGGTACCTGCACAATCATCTGATACATGTTGGAAGATTGGTTGTTGTCATTGATGTCAACTCTAGTCATGGGTTTTGGACCGCAATATTGATAAAGGTATTTGGACATGAAGGACAATGTACATTCATATACAACACCCATGAATGGATAGTATACATCATGTTGTTTCTGGTTGTATGTGGCATGTCACGTGGATCCTCATCGTTGAGGAGAAATGAATTTTTGAAGATGACAAAGTGAATTGAAGAAGGAAGTACATGTAGGCCCTGAAGATAATTAAAGAAAATAATTGCAAAATAAGAAAGTTTCAGGTCGGCCTTAATGTTAAAATGAAGTGACATAAATGGTATAAATAAACATCATTATACATTCATTTTGATACAATTCGAATTTCAGAAGAAATAAGAAGTAAAGAAGGTTTGATTTCAAGGGAGGATGAAGTCTTTTGGTGATGTCTTCTAAGGTATGTTATTTTCAGGTCATCTTACCATTTTTGCTATAACTTTTTTTCTAGAATGATTCAGATGGTGAAATTGATATGGTATTGAGAAGACATATAAAGGTACCTCGATTCAGATCTTGATTCACTATACTTATGGAGATACACTCTGTGGAAGATAGGGTTTGTGACCAGTCCTGAAGTTAGTCAACAAACAGGTGTTCAGGGTAAAACAATCATAACTTCTTCATCAAGAATCGAAATGAAGTGGGACACATTTCATTGTAACTAGTACAGACTGTAGTTTCTTGTGTATGATTTTCAGAATTGTATGTTAATTATTGAGCGTGGGGCATTCTGTGCAAGTTCACTCTTCTGAATAGACCAGAATTGAATAATGTCTACCATTCTTTCTATAACCTCTTTTTGGGGAGGATTCAAGGAGTGAAAATTGGAGGAGTTTCAAAAAATACATGAATTAATATTATCTATAGGATCAGAGTACTCCAAGAATTGAAGAATTGCAGAAATTGAAGAAGTCTTGGGAAGCATTATCAGGTTCTATGTAATGATTGGTTGGTGATGATGATTTAATGTAAAGTTTTATTATCTCTCATATATTATTGGGTGGAAGGAAGGGGCAAGGATGGAGATTTCAAATTTCTCTTGATATTGGAGGATTGTATCTTCTTCTTGGAGGTTTATCCCTCCCTTTACATTTGGAATATGTAGCTACCTTTGGAATTCATTTCTTCCCTTGAACAATAACTATTGATTATTTCTCATATATTGTGCATGGTGTATTATGGTGTATTGGTGGTAATTCTTATACTATTGTTCATTTCTCATTGGATATAGTTGAATGGTTTAAGTATAAGTTGAAAAAGGTTTTAAATTGTACTTGATATTGATTCACCCCCCTCTTAGTATCAACAATATCAACACTCCATGTCATCCAGTACCAGCTCGTATGGTACCAATACTGCACTCATCTGGTACTCCAAGTCATTTGGTACCAGAAGGTTCTACATTCAACCGGTATCTGTATAGTCATCCGATACCCATACTCCATGTCATTAGGTACCCACAATCCAGGTCATCTAGTACTCATCTCGTTCGGTACCAATGTTGTGCTCATCTGGTACCAACATCAACAACCGTCTGGTACTAGATATAGTTCAAAATTTTGGAAAGCTTCTAGAGGAAAATCAAGGACATGGGTTTTGTCGAAAGTGTCATTTACATGGCGAAATGTACTAAAAAATTTACCTAGATCACATGTGTAGACCTCCAACTCAAGGGGAATTATTCTGTAAAAATTAGCAAAAATCTCAAATTGCCAACTTGCGCCTCGATTTCCATGCATATGGCATATGATCTAGAAATTATACGAAATGTGTTTTTTTATAGAATATGGAAAATTGAGTAATGCACGGGAAATTTTTCAAACTGTGAATTATTTTGGCAGATATGGGTGGATCCCTAACTCGAATCTGCCCAAATTACAGTCAAACCTAGATTTTTTTGATTTTGCTAAAAAAATTGTAAAATTGGTTTTAACCAAAATCTGAGTTTGGGGTATTCAGTTCTATCATATCCCTTTGGATTTCATGTATAAATAAGATCTTCATAGGGATCATGAGGGTCCATCATTATCATTATCATCCTTTGTAATTAATTATTTGTGAAGAACAAGCATGAGAGAGTTGATTTTGTAAACATAGTCTTTGATCAAAATGGAGAATTGACTATTGTTGATTCACTATGCATTCATACACCTTGATTTTATTGTCTTCAAGAAGGGTTAACTTGTGTGGGAAGGGCCCCTCATTCTGGTAACATCTTGCTTCTTTCATTTTTCTTTTATAGATCAAATTGTAAATGTGTTGTTTCAATCCATGTGTTTCATTTTCAATTCATATTCAGTTCAATGGTTATTTTCATTTAATGATTTAAATATATTATGTTGCATTAGATTGATGATAATAAACTCATAGTTCATTGTTCCTTTGATTGTGCACATAATTCTTATATTTATTCGACCATACTTTGCATCACTTGTTTATTTCCATTTACAGTCCCAAACCTCTATTCTAGATATTGTATTCACATTTTATTATGTGTTGGATTGTTGTGTACAAGTTGTCTTCATTAACTCATTTCCAAGGTTGTTAAGTAGATATTATGCAAAGTTAAGAGCGAAGGATTCATTTATATGCATCAAGTGTTATGTATTGTTTCTATTCATTCATAAAAAAATCTAAAATACATTTATTCTCTTGCATTCCCATTTGGCTCTTAAATCAGATCATTGCCCCTTCATCAAAACTATTTGTATGCTCGATTGATTATAAACATAGTTCACTTCCATTCCATATGAACTCGCCCATTAATAAAACACTTAACATATGAAAATCATTATGTCCAACCAGATTTGAATTCATATGAGACTCATTGCAGAGTTAATTCATATTACTTCATTATTTCCTATGTAGATTTATGTTCTTAAAATAATCATTTAAATACATGCGGGATAAACTACTCTTCATTTCATTTCAATTTTCTTGCTTTGTCATGGTTTTCTGTTTTTAAAAGAGTTGATGGATTTAAAGGATATTATTATTTACACAGTACCTTTAAGAGTAGAACATAAATAAGCATAACTTCCTAATTCATTGTGTGCTTAACTAAGTATTTTCAATAAGGTATATATTCATTGTTTTTTTTTATTCTCCATTGTCTTCCAATCTTTGTTTATTTGTGTTTGGTGTAATCACTTGAGGAACAATATCTGAATTTAAATATTGATTTCATTTATTGTCTTGATTGCCTAATCTAGTTTGGTTTTGCATTGTTTTGCTTTTTCTTTGACTTAATTCTTTCATAGTTCAAATCTCCTTCTATTTCCTGCACTTGGTTTTATTTCCCGTTGTTATCACTGAAATTCCGTCCGCATGTGGCGACAAGAACTCCACATCATCAAAACAGGACTGGAGTCATTCATGGCACAAGATTAATGCCACAGCATTACAAAAGGGTCAAAAACTATACAAAATGACCAAAAATTTGAAGGGCGCTTTACAACATCTGGGTGCGCGCGCGTATGCGCGTAACATCAACATACAAAGCGCGCATATGTGCACAAGGCGCAACTGTTGGGAGAAAAACCTGCGCGCCTGCTAAACGGCGCATTTATTGAAATTGGTCGGCCTCCCAACCACTAATGGATCAGCTCCCAAGTCGATTTGACACCAAATCCAAGCTCAATCCTCATGGTGGGCTGGTCAAATACCTAATTGTTCCCTAAAGAGCCCCTTTTCACATTCTAAAGAGGTTACATAATGATCCAATGCTTGGCTATAAAAATCCATGAATGTCCACCATTTTCTCAAGGAATTCTTCATACTGTTATGCTGCTGAGATTGCTAAGGACCCATTCTTTGGCAATAAACATTACAAGCTGCATTTCATAGAGCTATTCACCCCTCACTT
>JZKD02S2278408.1:1367979-1401563 GCA_000966675.3 Picea glauca
TATGTGAATGTAAATTTTACGAATGTTTAAATGTTATTGATGATGATGTATATGATGCGACATATTGTGAGAATGTGAATTTAATGAATGTTTAAAATACTATTAGAATGATGTTAGATATGATGCAATCTATTTTGGGTAAATGATACTCTTATGAATGGGTGTCGAAATTGAATTATGGGATATTATGAGATCTATTTCTAACTAGAAAAATTTGATGTTAATTTATCGGTACAGGGATACCAAATTAAAATGATGATAGTATTCAATTACATGGTGATAATGCATAGAATGTATGAGTTTGTGTTATAGACTAATCTGCAGGTTATGGGATATGAAATAGCCAAGGGATAACGATGATGAAAGTGGATATCAAGACCACTAACCGAGAAACATTATGGTATGAATATTGTATGTGGAATTTATATTGGTTTGGATGCATTGCTATGATATGTGGACCAGTGCATGATTTCAAGTGATGACACTGCCCAAAACCGAATAAACGATGACAAAACCCCCAGCAACACGGTTCCATTGTATATTCCATTGTAGTGTGTGGACCCTAGTTATGATTAGGAGGGGTGGAGGCATTTCCCACCGTGTATCCTTCGAAACCTGAAGTCATGGGAGGATGTTGTTAGTTCACGCTACCCAAGATGTGTGATGATGACTGTCAGATGCCTGCTAGGGAAGCTTGGTCGAGATAGCGACACTTCTTCTTACAGGTTCTATTTGGAGTTGGGTCAATATAGTTGACGCTCCAAGATAGTCTAGCAGAGGAAGGATAGGAATGGAGATGGAAGTAGGTTAGGGAGGAAGGATGAGTAGTAATAGTTGATAAGGTATGGAGATTTGTCTTGTGGTGGAATTTAATGTTTTCCCTTCAAAAAATAAAAATAAAAATGTGTATATATGAATATTCATAATTTCGTAACTAAACCACAGTTGTCTAAATAAAATTGTTGAAACGGATAATTGTAATGAAAGAATTTCTCAAACAATTGATTGGTTGTTGACTTTTATAAAAGACTAGTCTTACTGACTGGATTGGATGCATACACAAATTACTAAAGGATGACAGTTTTGATTATTAGTACATGCACGAGACTTGTATGTACTAGCTAAACATGCATTTCGTGTACATATACACTAGTATCTATGAGTTTTCTTGACTTACTTACTGATAGTGTTAGTTAATTTTTATCAATGTGTGAACCATGTTTCTTTTCCTTTGTACCATAAGATACCTTAACTTCGGGACGAAGTTTCCTCAAGGGTGGATGTATGTAACGACCCTTCTTAAATAGATGTATAGGATTATTAATTATAATCAATTTAATAATCTAACTGTCCTAAAAAGTTAGTTAAACAATAATTACTTCTTAAATAATATTAACTAATTAATTATTATTTATTACTTGTTCATGTTTGTCAAGGATTAATTAAATATTAATTGACTCATTAACTAATTGAGTAAAGAATTAAAAGGGGTTAATAAGTTTAATTTGTTAAAGAATTACGTACACGGGAAGGGATAAGACATTGAACCTAAAGGGACAAGATATTAATTATAAAGGGATAAGATATTAATTATAGAGGGATAAGATATTAATTATAAGGGGATAAGATAATAAATAAATGGATAAGGAATTTAATGAAAGGGGGGAGTCAAGGGGGGAGTCAGTGAAAGGGGAATATGATGAGGGAGAGTCGAGGGGTGAAAGGCATTCTTTTTTGGGGGGAAGGAAGCATTTTGGAGGGTTCTCTTGGATTTGCAAAGAGGAGAGTTTGAGTTCTGTAGTCGGGAGGATTAGTACAGGGGGCACCGGTTTGTTGGGGGTTTTAGGCACGGGGGCCAGGATATCCATATGGTATCCTGGAGCTAGGAAGTTGTCCTAGTTGGAAGAGTGGAACAAGGTTTGGGTAGTGTTCGATCCAGTTCAGCAACGAACAACAAGATCGATGGAGGAATTATCATCAGACCAAGGTATTTTAAAATTATGTATTTGTTTTATTCTGTTATAAATTAATATTTGTTGTTAAATTTAACTTGTGTATGTGCTAAATTAAAAGGAATTATTGAATTTTATGAAATAAATTAGCAGTTACTGTTTTGTTTGTAGAATTAATTGATGTAAATTAATTCAGCTACTACAAAAGGTGTTGGCCCTTGACCGATTTTTGAGGAAACTTTGGTCAAATTTGGCCTACTTTTGGACTTCGACACGTTGATCAAAGAAGGAGTGCCCAGGCGGAGTTGAGATAGTGGATCTCACCCATTTTTTGAGGGTTATGTGGACCCAGTAAGGGGTCCTCTAAGGTTTTGTAATGGGTTTATTATATATCATCCCATGAGGTTTTCCCATATTTAGGACTTATTGTAAAATTTTGTAAAGTATAAATAAAGGGGAATATATTGTATAAGTAGCTAAGTGAAATTAGTTCGATTTTCTTTGTGCAAAGGAATGTATGTGTATTAAGTCTTTGTTCTTGATAGAGAGTTAGCTCTATGCATTGACCTAGTTTTGGAAGCAGGATCTAGTGCTTAGTGAGTGGATCTTAGGGCTTGTGTGAAGCTCGACTCTGTGGCTTAGTGCATAGGAGTGACTGAATATAAGATCTCGGTAGATAATAAAGATGTGAAGAGGTTTGTGATGGGTGTTCTATATGCACTAAAAAACACTAAAAACCCTCAATTAAATTGTCAATCCAGGGTAAGTAAACTTAGAGTTGTAGAACTATATGTGCCAAGGCAGAAAGGTTAGAGGTAGTATAGTCTAACTAAGGGAATGGGATATCTAAGGGCTAATCTACCTAAGCAAAGAATATTAATGATCAAATCCTATTAAGAAACTTAAACTATTTACCCTGAGTAAATTTTGAACAAAGGATCGATGGATACTCATAAGAAAGAAAATGAAAACCAAACTTAAAGAAAATTAAATTAATCATGACAATAAGAAAAAACAAACTATCTATTTAATCTATCTAATGAGCAATAGAAACAACAAACTACTTTAATTAACCTACTCAAATTCAATAAGCAACAACAAGTAAATAACAAAACAAGCAAGCAACTACCCTATTAAAGAAAAAAAAAAAACAAGCAACTACTCTATCAAAGCAATTAAACAAGCAAGCAATCAACTAACTAACCTATGGTAACTTCTACATCAAGTAAACTAATCAAAATTACTCAATAAGAAACTAATCAAACTAATAAGCAAGTGAACTCTATTCTTAAATTAAACTTCATAATTACTTCTAATTTACGAAAGAAAATCTTAATCTACTAAATTCAAAGCATCATGAGAATAAAGGTAATCGACAACTATTCTTTAATCTACAATAAGAAAACTATTCTTTAATCTACCAAAGAAAGAAGACTATTCTCTAATCTACAAAAAGTGAGAAATATTCAAATATAGTGTTGATGGTTATGTCTAGATCTAGAATTAAAATTGCAACCTAGATCTATAATGCAAATTGCATAAAGTAAATTAAACTAATACTATTTTAACAAATTAAATTGCAAAGGGAAATACTCATAAAACATAAATCAAATCCTATTTCTATTTCAGCATATAACAAGATAAGAAAACTAAGAACTAACTGAGCAAACTAGATCAGAAAATTCAAAACTAAATTCAAGGCTAACAACTAATCATCCATCAAAACCTTGCAAAACAAACCATTAACTAAATACTTTGTTTTAACTATGTTTTGAATTCTATTTCAGCATATAGAAATTCTAATTATCATCTAATTACACACAGGGGTTTAGTATTTAAGCTTGCAAGTTGTTTCCTATAAATTAAAAAGTCATTGCATATTAACACTAGCCTTCATAAGTACCCTGCAAAACTGAACTGAAGCAATTAAACTATCAACAATAATTATACAGTAATTAAAGATAATAAACACTCATGTACAGGAAATAAAAAAAATGACAACTACACTACGTGAATTAACAAGCTAATTGATTGAATATTCACCCAGACCACTGGTGACCCCCCAAAAGGTTGTGGCTACTCCTCAACGATGAATCATGAGCTCAAGCAACACGATTTCAACATTTAAAATTAAAAACAGAGTTTTACACAGTTTTAGAGAAAAATGTCTTGAAATGCAAAAACAGAGCTTAACTATCCTTCACTCTCCTAACTATTTGTCTGACCACTCCTGTGGTATTTATAGAGTTTACAAGCTGAGAGGTCGACCACCGGAAGGCTCGACCTCCTCTAAAAACAACAAATTACAATTAATGTGTCTTAATCGCTTGTGGTTTCCAGAAACAAAGCAAGGGAATAAATGCTCAACATAACAACCCAATCCAAGTTGTCAGAAGCTTAGTAGCTATAGGCCATGAGCACAAGAAAACCCCATGTATTGAATTCTCCCATCATTGGCCACCGATATGATAACCGCCAACTCGCCCATGGTTTTAGTGCAGGACGGAGTGCTGGATGGAGTACCGGATTTCGAATTGAAAACCACAAACTACTCTCAATCCATTCATAATTTCAGGAAATGGAATTTAGGGGACCTAATTGGGCATATTACGCACAAAACCCATGTGCCGAATTTTTCATATTCCACTTCATTCTCCCATAAATTAATATTTAAGTTATTTGCCTATAATAGTTCCAGATGAAGTATCGAATGAGCTACTGGATGGGAAAACACCATGCAAATTTGCCCTGCCACACACAGATCATGAATTATCTCTTTGGAATCATTAAATCATGCTGAATTATACTTGAAACCATCACAAAACTCCAATTATACATACCTGGTATAAGTTATAGTGATTTGATATAAGAATCCTTCAAAAACTTCTTCAAAATAGTAAAACACACATATAATACCGAACAAAAAGGATCTAATCAACATCATTAATTAACCATATCACAGGCCCAACATTACCCCCACACCTAAGATTTTGCAGGTCCCACTGCAAAAAAAATGAATTTCTCCTCATGATTAGACATGTTGAGAATGATTAGCTTTAGAGGCTTCTCCTTCTTGCCTTGAATATTTTGTCTTGTGCCTCTTATGTTGTTTCAATTGTGCTTTGAGGTTGCGATTGGTTTTGGTAATTTCATCAACCAACCATTGAAGGGAATCCACCTTTGATTTTAATATTGCATTGTCATGGTGAAGATGTTCATCCAGAGTCTTCCTCTCTTCCAATTGTTGCAGCAGCTGATCATTTTATTGTTGTAGCTTTTAAATAACTAGAGTATGATTAGATGTATTAGAGGAGGGCTTGGATTCCTTCATGGATGTAGAGGTTCTATCATCTTTGGAAGATGATGTAGGCATCTATGAGGTAGGATTAATAGAGTGCTTGTGAGAGGGAATAGGTTTAGACTTTACTTCTCTATCGGGCTCCAACTCCTCTATAGAAACTTCCCATAGTCTTTTATGGGGATTTTCATGATCGTAAGATACTTGGACAAGAAATGAAGTGCTTGGGGGTTTTACATTAGGTTTTCCATTTTAATTTTGGGCACTTTTTCGAAAAGATCCCCCTCTGAACTGGTGGGCTCCTCTTATATTCGTAGGGACTACAGGGAAATCTTGTTGAATTGTCTCTTGTAACTTCTTGAATTGAGGATCAATAAGTGTTGAGGGAAATGGATAATTATCATTAGACTTTTTAGTTTTCTTGCCCGATGAGGTTGCAGAGGAATCAACAAGTTCCTTGGTCTTGGTATTTTGTTTCGACAAAGAGAAATATTGAGTAGGAGGGTTTGGAGTCTTCGGAAAATGGGGTTTGTATGGAGTAAATTTCCCTAGATCAAGTGTTTTATTGCTAGTCTTGACTGTAAGATGGGGGTTTGAAAATTGATAAATGAACTCATCCCATGTCTTCCCCTCTTTTTCCAACTCAGATATAACAAGAAATTTGGTGAGGCCGTGGTGGAATAGCCTGTTATGAGGGTTGGCCACGTTCTTTCGTACATGAGAAGACATCTTCTCAAAAAAAATTAAGAAGTAAAAAGGGAAATTCAATGGATTATTGAAAAAAAAATGAGGTAATAGACAAAAACGACAATCTTTGAAAATAAATTATCTACCTTCACTATGTCAACAAGACATTGAAGGAACCATTGCAATAGAATTTGAAAAGGACAGATGGTATTGTCTTGGCAGAGTCAATGAACACCTAGATGTGCTCCTGAAAAAGGAAAACAAGGACATCAATATTTATAGACTCATGGCCAGACACTACTACATCCGAAAATGGATCAGGAAAAGTCACAAAAAGTGTTCTATGAGACCATTTTGTGCTTTTGACTATGTTTTTGGTCATCATTTTAAAAAGATATTTTTTACCAAATAAAGATGAATATTGGAAAACCAAAGGAGGTTTTTTCTAAGGACATACAAAATCACAATAAACTTCCTCAGGTTTTACATAGGTATCATATATTGGGAGATATTCAACTTTCTTGGAGACCTATTTCAGAAAATCAAATTCTCCAATTTAATTTCATGTTTTAGCCATTATTTTCAAAATATGTTTTTGACCAAATAAAGATGAATTTTGGAAAACCAAAGGAGGTTTTTTCTAAGGACATACAAAATAACAATAATGTCCTTCATTATTTACACATGTATCATATAGTGGGATATATTCAACTTTCTTGGAGGCTCATCTCAAAAAATCAAATTCTCAATTTTAATTTCTTGTTAGAGTCATTCTTTTCTGGCCAATATTCCAAGAAAATGGGAATAAATTTCACAAAAATGAGAGAGGTTTATCTTAAGAAAAACCTTATATACAAAAACCTATCCATTATTTGTAAAATGTGTTATGGTTAAAAATTATAGCCCCATGCCCCCGGGGGGGCAGCTCAATTGGCAAGTGCCGTGAAAATGAAGTTCCATGAGGTTTCGAGTTCAATTCCCCCCGACTTACCTTGTGTGCCACGTAAGGGGCATCGTGGGCACACCTGGAGGTTATAGGGGTAGCGGTTGGATAACACGGCCACGTGTAACGCGAGCACGTGCCCAACCAGTTGTTGATTCCTCCAGACACAAAAAAAAAAAAAAAAATTATAGCCCCATATTTGACCCCTATTTTTCTGTTGCGCTTATGTCACAGTTGCTACACTTTTGGACAATTTGTTTTCAAATAAATTGTGAAGGGGTTAGATGTAGATTTTTTCTTAGATTAGTGAATCCAAAGTGTAGAGGACATATTTAGATTTCCATTCATAAATTTTTCATTAAAAAACTCATCGAGGAAGGCCTCCAAAACTTGTTTCTCATCTGCTACAATTTGTTTCCACTTCCATGATTTCCTATGATTGTTTCATAAGATTAGAAGAATTCAAAGTTATTTGCATTGTTTTGGATGAAACTGTCATGTTATGTTACACCTTCTTCTTATGAATGGATTCATGATCTCATTCCCATGTTGAAACTTACCCCATCTACCCTATACGCAATGACAAATCCTAAATTCTATTGAGTATACCTACCTTACCGCATTTTATCATTGCAACTCATCTTTTGGAAACCCCGGCCTAGCTCCCTAGACCTGGATTCTCATCTAGAAAAATCCAAATCAAAATCATACTGAGCTATATGTATCCTAATACTTAGCCACTTAAACTTTTTCCTCTGTCATAAGTGTGTAACACAGATCTGTAGTGAGTTTAACAATGTGGTATCGATCTGTAATTGTCACAAAGAACCAATTAAGAAGTATTCCACTATATAAACATAAAAATAAATAAAATGCACAACAGGCTTATAACACACAATGATGTCAGTGGTATATAATTTGGTATACAATGATGTCATGAAATCAATATACATAAATTTTACAAAGATTCTACTTTTTCTTCTCATGGATTATAGATAGGCAGTATTTATCATTTGTCAGCTCATAAAACCCCTCCCCCACACCTAAGTATTGTGACACCTCACAATAAAAAATATAGGAAAATAGTTAAGGGTAAAGATAAATTTCACATATCATTCTAACGAGACAGTTAGAATATGGCCCCACATATAGGATAGAACATCATGTATATAGTTAAGAAGAGGTAGGCGAGAGAGTTTCGAGATAGTCTCAAAGTTAGTTCCCAATGGAAAATTTATGGAGTTCATTAACCTTGGCTTCCATACATACTTCGTGTCATCTTTTTCTACAAGTAATATCATACATCAACACAAGTTTAAGATTTAGGAATTTCTTATTATTATTTTTTTTGTCAGATTACCATCCTCACTCTGTAGAATGCCCCGTTGCTAACAAGCATGTTCAGTACTCTGATGGGTTTACCTAGTCATACCACATGTCGGTACCCACTGCCAGTAGACCTGTTCAGTATCTCGATAGGTTAGCCTCTTACACCCTCAGAGACTGGCCCTCCATATTTTAATATTTTTAGTATAATATTTCTTTGTGCAAGAATATGGGGGAACATCTCTGAAAACAACTTTTTTCTTTCTTTCAATTGGGATGGTATTTATGTTAGAGGATGAATTTTTGTTATATATTCCTTCGTGATTGTCCTAATGTAAGGGGTACTTAAGAGGATGTAGCCTATATAAAGATATGATATAATTAAGCATTTTTAGTGTGTAGTGGATGGTACCATTGGAAAAGAATCTAAAGATAGCTTTAGGCTCAACTCACTTTCTTCTTTTTTTTTTTTTTTAAGTTATTCTGATGTTTCCATGACTAACCACTAATCAAACCTCCTTGTCACTGTTTAATAAAGATACTTTACTCACTTACTCAGGGTTCTTGGGGAAACTATACAAGTGACCTCTAAGCTTGATGGTTACAGTATCACTTCCTTATATAGTTGTGAAGGTTTTTAAGAGAAGATGCTATTTAATATGCCTTGAGAAAAAATAATATGAAAATATTTGCAAAAATATGGCTAATTATAGAAATTCATTATTCATTTCATGCTTAGCATACAACAAGGTTCAAATATAGAAATATTTTGAAGAAACATCCTTCCTTTAAATCTCCTTGAAACTGTCTACTCCTAGTGAAATAAATACCTACATAAATATATAGAATTGTTTGTCAAAAACCACACTCTAAAATATCAAAGACTAATGAGATCAATGAGATCAAGTCACTGGAACATGTATCTCATAGTTCTTTTATTAAAAGAAAATGTAAGATAAGGTTGCATTAGACTTTAATCTAAACTAACAACATGCATCTTGTATTAATTATCCGACCCTACCTAAAAAGAAAAGAAAATATGTATTCAAGTGTAAGAACTGTTCTAAAGTGACCATGTGCGAAGCAAGATAAGAAACATACTCAGATCCACATATAAAAAAGTTACTGCAATGATTACATGGATATGAAGAAACAACCAACCTACTTGTTTTGACATCCAAAGGTGTTGAGGAAGAGAATAGTATTGTGGCATGATGACCTCTTGAAACCAAATTTCAATGTAATCTTGATGTTCATCAACAATAATTTATATGCTCTCTTTCATCATGCTATGCACATACTCTTATTCTAGATGATTATTTTCTAAAGTACATAAAGGATCTGCTGAGATTGATGTTGAGAACTCCTCAATCTCAATTCTTAATTATTTCTCTCCACTGGATGTAGTCCATAATTTTTCATCTTCCTTTGCATTTTGGCAAGGAAAATCATTTTGTAGCTCATAGGACCTTGATTCCTCTAATATTTTTGGAGAGGTAGACAAGTTCTTGTCTATTGTCAAGATGTGTTCTTCCGGAGAAGAAGATATCTAAGTTATTGCTAGGATTTGAGAGAGTTCTGGCAAATTAATGGTCAACTTCGAATTCATTTTCCTGGTGGTGGTAAGAAAAAAAAGGTTGTGTTTTTTGGTTCCGCAGAGGACTCTGGTGGTCTTGCCTCCTGTCCCACTATTACTGATGCTTCAACTTTTTGGTCTATAGTGCTACATGTCTTAGTCTCATCAGAGACTCCTTTAGCTCTTTGGGTTGAGATAGCTCTGGTTTTTCAGTATCGATCTGTGGAGATTTTGAGTGGAACGTTCCTTCCCCCAAAATGTTCATAAGGAACCTTGGTTGAAAGGTCTGATTTAGATTTAATATATCTACGTTTTGGGTCTCTAGCTCTATTCATGAAAGCAAACAAAGAGAAACTATCATTGGGTTTGGGGGAACCTGCTATAGCAGATGCACAGGCTCTTACCTCTCTTATTAAAGTTTCATCGCTACCAAACTAATGCGAAGGTTTAGAAATGATATATTTACCAACTATTTCCTACCTTGAGACAACTCCCCGACAATGGTACCAAAAATGATGGGTGTTCTATATGCACTAAAAAACACTAAAAAACCTCAATTAAATTTTCAACCTGGGGTAAGTAAACTTAGAGTTGTAGCACTGTATGTGCCAAGGAAGAAAGGATAGAGGTAGTATTGTCTAACTAAGGGAATCAGATATCTAAGGGATAATATACTTAAGAAAAGACTATTAATGATCAAACCCTATTAAGAAACTTAAACTATTTACCCTAAGTAACTTTTGAACAAAGGATCGATGGATAGTCCTAAGAAAGAAAATGGAAACCCTACTTAAAGAAAATTAACTTAATCATGACAACAAGCAAAATAAAACTATCTATTTAATCTATATAATGATCAATAGCAATATCAAACTACTGTAATTAACCTACTCAAATTCAATAAGCAACAACAAGTAAGTAAATAAACAAACAAGCAACTACCCTATTAAAGAAAATAAACAAGCAAGCAACTACCCTATCAAAGCAATTAAACAAGCAAACAATCAACTAAGTAACCTATGGTAACTTTTATAGCAAGTAAACTAATCAAAATTGCTCAATAAGCAACTAATCAAACTAATAAGCAAGTTAACTCTATTCTTAAATTAAACTTCATAATTACTTCTAATTTACAAAAGGAAATCTTAATCTACTAAATTCAAATCATCATGACAATAAAATTAATCAACAACTATTCTTTAATCTACAATAAGAAAACTATTCTTTAATATTCCAAAGCAAGAAGACTATTCTCTAATCTACAAAAAGAAAGAAATCTTCAAATATAGTGTTGATGGTTATGTCTCCGGTGTCTTGTGATATCATGATGGAATTTAACAATTAACGATAACTCAAGAAGGATAAACTCAATATTAATTTCTATAACAAAGTGAAAGGTGTGAATGAAACAATCTAATGAGAACTTGGCCATTACATAAGAAACATCAACTACCCTGCAAATCCATGTGATTCTTCAATTCATGTATTAATCATCCACAATATGAAAACATTATTCTATTTAATTCAATTGCATTCTATGCTAATGTAAGAAAATTCATACTACTAGAGATTCATAACTAAAAACTAAACTCAATAATCAAACTTCGAATTAAAATTGCAACCTAGATCTAGAATGGAAATTGCATAAAGTAAATTAAACTAATCCTATTTTAGAAAATTAAATTGCAAAGGGAAATACTCATAAAACATAAATCAAATCATATTTCTATCTTAGCATATAACAAGATAAGAAAACTAAGAACTAACTAAGAAAACTAGATAAGAAAATTCAAAACTAAACTCAAGGCTAACGACTAATCATCCATCGAAACCTTGCCAAATAAACCATTAACTAAATACTATGTTTTAACTCTGTTTGAATTCTATTTCAGTATATAGAAATTCCAATTATCATCTAATTACACACCGGGGGTTAGTATCTAATCTTGCAAGTTGTTTCCTATAAATTAAAAAGTCATTGCATATTAACACTAGCCTTCATAAGTACCCCGCAAAACCAAATTGAACCAGTTAAACTATGAACATTAATTATACAATAAATAAAGATAATAAAAACTAATGTACATGAAATAAATGAAATGACAACTACACTATGTGAATCCACAAGCTAATTGACTGAATATTCATCCAGACCACTGGTTGGCCCCCCAGCAGGCTGTGGATACTCCTCAATGATGAATCACAAGCTCAAGCAACACGATTTCAACATTTAAAATTAAAAACACAGTTTTACACAGTTTTAGAGAAAAATGTTTTGAAATGGAAAACCAGAGCTTAACTATCCTTCACTCTCCTAATTATTTGTATGACCACTTCTATGGTATTTATAGATTTTACAAGTTGAGAGGTCGACCACTAGAAGGGTCGACCTCCTCTAAAAACAATAAATTACAATTAATGTGTCTTAACTGCTAATGGCTTCTAGAAAAAGAGAGAGCCAATAAACGCCCAGCATAACAACCCAATCCAAGTTGTCAAAAGCTCAGTAGTTGGAGGCCATGAGAAAAAGAAAAACCCATGTCTTTGATTCACCCATCGTTGGCCTCCGATATGATAACCGCCAACTCACCCACGGTTTTAGTGTAGGACGAAGTGTCGGATGGAGTACCAGATGTCGAAATGAACACCACAAACTGCTCTCAATCCATTCAAATTTTAGGAAATGGAAGATGGAAGACCTATCTGGGCATATTATGCACAAAACCCATGTGTTGTATTTTTCAGATTCTACTTCATGCTCCCACAAATTAAGATTTAAGTTAGTTTCCTGTAATAGTGCTCGATGAAGTACCAGATGAGCTACCGGATGAGAAAACACCATGCAATGTTTCCATGTGACACACAGATCGAGAATTAGCTCTTTTGAATCATTAAATAATGTTGAATTATACTTGAAACCATCACAAAACTCCAATTATAGATACCTAGTATAAGTTATGGTGATTTGATATAAGAATCCTTCAAAAACTTCTTCAAAATAGTAAAATACACATATGATACCGAACAAAAAGGATCTAATCAACATCATTAATTAACCATATCATAGGCCCAACATTACCCCCACACCTAAGATTTTGTAGGTCCCACTGCAAACAAAAATGAATTGCTCCTCACGACTAGACTTGATGAAAAGGATTAGCTTTTGTCTTATGCCTCTTATGTTGTTTCAATTGTGCTCTGAGGTTGCAATTGGTTTTGGTAATTTCTTCAACCAATCGTTGAAGGGAATTCACCTTTACTTGTAATATTGCAATTTCATAGTGAAGATGTTCATCCAAAGTCTTCCTCTCTTCCAATTGTTGCAACAACTGGTCATTTTCTTGTTGTAGCTTTTAAATAATTGGAGTATGATCAGATGCCTCAGAGGAGGGATTGGATTCCTTGATGGATGTAGAGGGTCTATCAACATTGGAAGATGATGTAGGAATTTGTGAGGTAGGAGTAACAAAGTGCTTTTGAGAGGGAATAGGTTCAGTCTTTACTTCTCTATCGGGCTCCAACTCCTCTGCAGAAACTTCCCTAAGTCTTTTATGGGATATTTCATGATTGGAAGAGACTTGGACAGGCGCTGGAGTGCTTGGGGGTTTACATTAGGCTTTCTACTTGCACTTCGGGCACTTTTTCGAAAATATCCCCCTTTGAACTGATTGGCTCCTCTTCTATTTGTAGGGACTACAAGGAAATCTTGTTGAATTGTCTATTGTAACTTCTTGGATTGAGGATCAATAAGTGTTGAGGGAAATGGAGAATTATCATTAGAATTTTTAGTTTTCTTGCCTGATGAGGCTGCAGGGGAATCACCAAGTTCCTTGTTCTTGGTCTTTTTTTCCGACAAAGAGATAGCTTCAATAGGAGGGTTTGGAGTCTTCAGAGAATGGGGTTTGGATGGATTAACGATCCCTATATCAAGTGTTTTATTATTAGTATTGACTGTAAGATGGGGGTTTGAAAATTGATAAACGAACTCATCCCATGTCTTCCCCTGTTTTCCAACTCGGCTATAACAAGAAATTTGATGAGGTCATGGTGGAATAGGCTATTATGGGGGCTGGCCACATTATTTTTTACTTGGGAAGACATATTCTCAATAATTTTTAATAAGTAAAAAGGGAAATTCAATGGCTTATTGAATTGAAAATGAGATAATAGACAAAAATGGCAAGCTTTGCAAACAGAGTATGTACCTTCACTATGTCAACAATACATTGAAGGCACCATTGCAACATAATTTGAAAATGACAGAAAGTATTGTCTTGGAAGAGTCAATGAACACCTAGAGATGCTCATAAAAAAGGCAAAAAGGCAAATCA
Source organism: Picea glauca (assembly GCA_000966675.3). NCBI lineage: Eukaryota > Viridiplantae > Streptophyta > Pinopsida > Pinales > Pinaceae > Picea > Picea glauca. Next base: position 1,382,093 of record JZKD02S2278408.1, read on the forward strand.
AGATTTATAGACACATGGTCAGGCACTACTACATCAAAAAATGGATTGGGAAAAGTAACAAAAAGTTTTCTACGAGACCATGCTTCCCTTTTGGCTCTGTTTTTGGTCATCATTTTAAAAAGATTATTTTGACCAAATAAATATGAATTTTGTAAAACCAAAGGAATTTTTTTATAAGAAAAAATAAAATCACAATAACCTCCCTCAGGTTTTACACAGGTATCTTATATTGACAGATATTCAACTTTCTTGAAGACCTATTTAAGAAAATCAAATTCTCCAATTTAATTTCCTATTTTAGCCATTATTTGCAAAACAGGTTTTTGACCAAATAAAGATGAATTTTTTTAAAACCAAAGAAGGTTTTTTCTAAGTACATACAAAATAATAATAACCTCCTTCATTATTTACATAGGTAGCATATAGTGGGATATAGTTAACTTTCTTGGAGGCCCATCTCAGAAAATCAAATTCTCCAATTTAATTTCATGTTTTAGTCATTCGTTTGTGGCACATATTCCAAGAACATGTGAATTAATTTCACAAGCAAGAGAGAGGTTTATATTAATTACAACCTTATCTACAAAAACGTCTCCCCGTTTTGTAAAATGTGCTATGTTTAAAAAGTTATAGCCCCATCTTTGACCCCTACTTTTGTGTTGCGCTTCTGTCACAGTCACTGTGCTTTTCGATAGTTTGTTTTCAAATCAATTGTGAAGGGGTTAGATGTAGATTTTTTCTTGGATTAGTGAATACATAGTGTAGAGGAAATATTCATATTTCCATTCATAACTTTTTCATTAAAATACACATTGAGGAAGGCCTTCAAAACTTGTTGCTCTTCTTTTACAGTTTGTTGCCACCTCCATGCTTTCCTATGATTGTTTCATAAGATTATAAGAATTCAAAGTTATTTGCATTATTTTGGATGAAAATTTCATGTTATGTTACACCTTCTTCTTATGAATGGATTCATGATCTCATTCCCATGTTGAAACTCGCCCCATCTACCCTATATGAAATGACAAATCCTAAATGCTATTGAGTATACCTACCTTGCCCCATTCTATATTTGCAACTCATCTTTTGGAAACCCTGTCCTAGCTCCCTAGACCTATATTCTTATCCAGAAAACACCAAATCAAAACCATACTAGCTAAATACCTAGCCTAATACAGAGCCACTTAACCTTGTTCCTTTGTTCATAGGTGTGTAACATAGATATGTTGTGAGTTTAACAATGTGTTATCAATCTGTAATTGTCACAAAGAACCAGTTAATAAGTATTCCACTATATAAACATAGAAATAAATAAAATGAAGAACAGGCTTATAACACACAGTGATGTCAGTGGTATCTGATTTATCATTTCAATAAAAAATAATTGTTGATATAATAGCCCATATCATGAAAGCAATATATATAAATTTTACAAAGATTCTACTTCTTATTCTCATGGATTATAGATAGGTAGTATTTATCATTTGTCATATCATGAAACCCATCCCCCAAACCTAAGTATTGTGTCACCTCACAATAAAAAATATTGGAAACCAGTCAATTCTCCCAATAGTTGAATATTTACAGCTTGTTAAGTGTAGAGATAAATTTCACATATTGGTTTGATGAGACGATTAGATATGGCCCCACCAATAGGATATAACATCCTATATATAGTTAAGAAGAGGTAGGTGAGAGAGTTTCGGGATAGTCTCAAAGTTAGTTCCCAATGGAAAATTTATGGAGTTCATTAACCTTGGCTTAACCATACATAACTTGTGTCATCTTTTTCTACAAGTAATTCCGTACTCTGGTGAGTTTACCTAGTCATACCATAGGCTAGTACCTGCTGCCAATAGACTTGTTCTGTATTCCTATGGGTTAGCCTCTTACACCCTCAGAGATTGGCCCTCCATATTTTAATATTTTTAGTATAAGATTTCTTTGTGGAAGAATATGGGGGAGCAACTCTCCAAACAACTTTTTTCTTTATTTCAAATCGGATGGTATGTATGTTAGAGGATTACTTTCCATTATATATTCCTTAGTGATTATACTGATGTAAGTGGTACTTAAGAGGGCGTAGCCTATCTAAATATATGATATAATTAAGCGTTTTTAGTGTGTAGTGGATGGTAACACTGGGAAAGAACAGAAATGTATCTTTAGGCTCAAATCACTTTTTTTTTTAAAGTTATTGTGATGTTTCCATGACTAACCGCTAATCAAACCTCCTTGTTACTATTTAATAAAGATACTTTACTCACTTACTCAGTGTTATTGGGGAAACTGTACAAGTGACCTCTAATCTTGATGGTTACGATATCACTTCCTTATATAGTGGTGAAGGTTTTGAAGAGAAGATGTTATTTAAGATTCCTTGAGAAAAAAGAAGATGAAAATCTTTGCAAAAATATGGTTAATTACCTCAAGTCATTATTCATTTGATGCTTAGAAAACAACAAGGTTCAAATATAAAAATATTTTGAAGAAACATCCTTCCTTTAAATCTCCTTGAACTTGTCTACTCGTGGTGAAATAAATACCTACATAAATCTCTAGAATTGTTTGTCAAAAGCCACAGTCTAAAATATCAAAGACTAATGAGATCAATGAGATCAAGTCACAGGAACATGTATCTCATAGTTATTTTATTAAAATAAAATGTAAATTGAGGTTGCATTAGACTTTAAGCTAAACTAACAACATGCAACTTTTATTTATTATCCTAGCCTACCTAAAAAGAAAGGAAAATATTTATTCAAATGTAATAAATTTTCTAATGTGACCATGTATGAAGCAAGATAAGAAACATACTCATATCCACATATACAAATTTACTGTAGTGATTACCTAGATATGAAGAACCGACCAACCTACTTGTTTTGTCATTCGAAGGTGTTGAAGAAGAGAATAGTATTGTTGCCTGATGACATCTTGAAACCAAATTTTAATGTAATCTTTATGTTCATCAAGAATAATTTCTATGATCTCCTTCATCATACTATGCAGATCCTCTTCTTTTGGATAATTGATTTTTGAAGTACATAAAGGATATGCTGATATTGATGTTGAAAACTCCTCAATCCCGGGTCTTAATGATCGCTCTCCACTGGATGTAGTCCATAATTTTTCATCTTTCTTCACATTTTGGAAAGGAAAATTATTTTGTATCTCATAAGACCTTGATTCTTCTAATATTTACGGAGCGATAGACAAGTTCTTGGTTATTTCAAGATGTGTTCTTCCTAAGAATAATATATCTTGATTGTTTCTAGGATTTGAGAGAGTTATTCGAAACTAATGGTCATCTTTGAATTCATTTTCTTGGTGGTGGTAAGAAAAAAAGGTTATGTTGTTTGGTTCTGCGGAGGGCTTGAGTGGTCTTGCCTCCTGTCCCACTATTACTGATGCTTCAACTTTTTATTCTATAGTGATCCATGTCTTAGTCTCCTTAGAGACTACTTTAGCTCTTTTGGTTGAGCTAGCTCATGTTTTTCGGTATTAGTCTTTGGATATTGTGGGTGGAATGTTTCTTCCCCCAAAAAGGTTAGAAGGAAACTTGGTTGAAAGGTCTGATTTAGATTTAACATATCTACGTTTTGGATCTCTAGGTTTGTTCATGAAATAAAACAAAAATAAAAACAAAACAAAAAACTACAATTGGGTTTGGGGGAACCTCCTATAGCAGATGCATAGGTTCTTACCTCTTTTCTTAAATTTCCCCCACTAGAAAACTAATTCTAAGGTTTACAAATGATCTATTTTATAACTATTTCCTACCTTGAGACAACTCCCCGGCAATGGCGCCAAAAATGATGGGTGTTTTATATGCACTAAAAAACACTAAAAACCCTCAATTAAATTGTCAACCTGGGGTAAGTAAACTTAGATTTGTTGCACTATATGTGCCAAGGAAGAAAGGCTAGAGGTAGTATAGTCTAACTAAGGGAATGGGCTATCTAAGAGATAATCTACTTAAGAAAAGACTATTAATGGTCAAACCCTATTAAGAAACTTAAACTATTTACCCTAAGTAACTTTTGAACAAAGGATCGATGAATAGTCCTAAGAAAGAAAATGGAAACCCTACTTAAATAAAATTAACTTAATCATGACAATAAGCAAAAGAAAACTATCTATTTAATCTATCTAGTGAGCAATAGAAGCAACAAACTACTTTAATTAACCTACTCAAATTTAATAAGCAGCAACAAGTAAGTAAATAAACATGAAAGAAACTACCCTATTAAAAAAAATAAACAAAAAAGAAACTATCCTATCAAAGCAATTAAACAAGAAAGAAATCAACTAACTAACCTATGGTAACTTCTACAGCAAGTAAACTAATCAAAATTACTCAATAAGCAACTAAGCAAACTAATAAGCAAGTGAACTCTATTATTAAATTAAAGTTCATAATTACTTCTAATTTACGAAAGGAAATCTTAATATACTAAATTCAAAGCATCATGACAATAAAAGTAATCAACAACTATTCTTTAATCTACAATAAGAAATCTATTCTTTAATATACCAAAGCAAGAAGACTATTCTCTAATCTACAAAAAGCAAGAAATATTCAAATATAGTGTTGATGGTTATGTCCTCGATGTCTTATGATATCACGATGGAATTTAAAAATTAACGATAACTCAAGAGGGATAAACTCAATATTAACTTCTATAGTAAAGTGAAAGGTGTGAATTAGACAATCTAATGAGAACTTGTCCATTGTAGAAAAAACATCAACTACCCTGCAAATCCATGTGATTCTTCAATTCATGCATTAATCATCAACAATATGAAAACATTATTCTATTTAATTCAATTGCATTCTATGCGAACGTAAGCAAACTCATACTACTAGAGATTCATAACAAAAAACTAAACTCAATAATCAAACTTCAAATTAAAATTGCAACCTAGATCTAGAATGGAAATTGCATAAAGTAAATTATACTAATCTTATTTTAACAAATTAAATTGCAAAGGGAAATACTCATAAAACATAAATCAAATCCTATTTCTATTTCATCATATAACAAGATAATAAAACTAAGAACTATTTGAGAAAACTAGATAAGCAAATTCAAAATTAAATTCAAGGCTAACAACTAATCATCCATCGAAACCTTGCCAAAGAAACCATTAACTAAATACTTTGTTTTAACTCTGTTTTGAATTCTATTTGAGCATATAGAAATTCTAATTATCATCTAATTACACACACAGGGTTAGTATATAACATTGCAATTTGTTTCCTATAAATTAAAAATTCATTGCATATTAACATCATAAGTACCCTACAAAACTGAACTGAAGCAATTAAACTATGAACAATAATTATACAGTAAATAATAATAAAAACTCATGTACAAGAAATAAAAAAAATGACAAGTACACTACGTGAATTCACAAGCTAATTGAATAAATATTCACCCACACCATTGGTGGGCCCCCCAACAAGTCGTGGCTACTCCTGAATGATGAATCACGAGCTCAAGCAACATGATTTCAACATTTAAAATTAAAAACACAGTTTTAGAGAAAAATGTTTTGAAATGGCAAAGCATAGCTTAATTGTCCTTCACTCTCCCAACTATTTGTCTAACCACTACTGTGGTATTTATAGATTTTACAATATGAGATGTCAATCATTGGAAGGGTCAACCTCCTCTAAAAACAGTAAATTACAATTAATGCGTCTTAACCATCGGTGGCTTCTAGAAACAAAGTGTGCCAATAAACACCCAACATAACAACCCAATTCAAGTTGTCAGAAGCTCAGTAGATGGAGGCCATGAGCACGAGAAAAACCCATGTCTTTGATTCTCCCATCGCTAACCATTGATATTATAACCACCAACTCGCCCACGGTTTTAGTGTAGGATGAAGTGTCAGATGGAGTATTGGATGCCGAATTGAAAACTACAAATAACTCTCAATCCATTCAGAATTTCAGGAAACAACCCCTAAAGGACCTAATTGGGCATATTACGCACAAAACCCATGTGTCGTATTTTTCAGATTCCACTTGATGATCCCACAAATTAAGATTTAAGTTGGCTTCCTGTAATATTGTCGGATGAAGTACAGGACGAGCTTATGGATGGAAAAACGCCATGCAATTTCTCCTTGTGACACACAGATCACAAATTATCTCTGTGGAATCATTAAATCATCTTGAGTTATACGTGAAACCATCACAAAACTCAAATTATACATACCACGTATAATTTATGGTGATTTGATATAAGAATCCTTCAAAAACTTCTTCAAAATAGTAAAATACATATATAATACCGAACAAAAAGGATCTAATCATCATCATTAATTAACCATATCATGAGACCAACAGTTTTTGGACGTAGCCCCACCATGGGGTGAACCACATATATTGGGTGTCTCATGGTTTTCTTTGTGCTATGTTATTTCTGTTATGAATCTGCTTAGTTCTTTGATTATGTTGTGTGATAGATAGATATTGTGTTACTTAAGTGATTTACTTGTGTTAAGGGTAAATGAATGATAGATTTAACTTATAGTGCTAAGTGCTCAGGGTATATAATCATTCATGGTTATTGCGTTGATCTATCTTTGATTACATTCTGTGGTGTTAATTAAATTAAGAAACTAATGAATGTTACTTCCTAAGCGTTAATAGTCCATTCTCCGAAGAAATTTTATCACAGATTCATGTCCCAGCCTGGTTATAGACCCCTGCGTCCTGTAACCCCCCTTTCTTATACCTCGAGTGAGACTTCGCTTGCTTCGCAGGTGTTTCCTAAAGGTTTGGTAGTCGGGGTTTTGTTGGTGCAATGTTAAGCATTGAACCCTGGGTTGACCCCTGTGACAACAAATTGTTCTATTGTTGGGACTTGAAACTTTGATTGCTGGGAACCGAAGTAAAGAAAGAGATACGTTATGTCTATAGATCTCATGTTGAAGTGTGCAATAATCTACTTGAATTGTGAATCTGTGTGCTAAAAAAGTAAGTTGATCTGAATAAAAGAGGTAATATCCTAAAGAATAAATATTTGTGCTTTGAAAAGAGAAAGATAATTGAAATTTTTTGTTTTGAAAGCATGAACTTAAGTATGTTTAATACACTTTGTCCTAGTCTGAAGGCTAGGGTGCATTTGAGGAAATTTAATGTAAATGAAGAAATATATGTTATTCCTATGCATATAAAGAGTCTTTGTACTAATAAGTGGATGCAGTAACCTAGAAAGAAATTTTGCAGATTACAAGTCTAGCACTATGATCCTAGGAGAAGCACGCAGTACAGAAAAGGCTAGGGGACATTTAAGAGAAAAACATGACTGACTTTGTGTAATAAATGCATATGGTCGGGACATATTTCTAAGGAATTTCCTGAGTAAGGCCCTATTTATCTTTGTTGTAAGGTTTTTGGTCATGAGGTTAAGGATTTTCCATGGATTATTTCTAAAGTTGAAGGGATGAACATAAGACAAGAAAATTGTGAAGAAAGTGAAGAGACTAAGGGCATGATAGAAAATCATAAAGAGAAAGGGTAAGAGGTATTTCAGACTACGTTATTAAAGTTGAAAGAAACGATGGATGTTCATAAAGATGTCAGTTTACCAGAAATATTGAAAGCAAAACAAAGCATAAGTGAAATAATAGAAGACTTCGACATAGGTCGTATAGTCTTGGATAAAGAAACACAAGTGAATATTATGATAGAAGAAACTTGGGAAATTTTGGGAAATCCTATTGTGGTACCTTCTTTAGGAATGATAGGCTTGTTTAAGGGTAAGATAATAACTTTATGTGTAAGAGTAACTATTGTACCTATTATTGTTCATGGATCATCGACTGAAGAAGAATTTGAAGTCTTCAGGTTTATTGGGAACAATGCCCCTTTCCCACTATTTCTAGGTAAGACTTGGATTGAGAAGGATAATATCAGAAGGAAAGTAGAGGAAGAAGCTACAGAAAAGAAAAAGAAATAATTAAGGGATTTCATAGCTAGGAAAATAGACCGACTAATAGAAGAATGAGAGGATAAGTTGAAGCAACAAAATAAAGTAACAACGCGGGAGGGACAGAAAACAAGAGAATTAGATATCAAGGTTGAAAGAATGCAAGAAGGATTGAAGAACCTATATATTCAAGAGATAAATATGCCCACTCAGGAAATGTTAAGAAATGGGATATTAGTTTCAAAATCCTTGAGAACACCTCAACAGTGCGAAGCCACTACACTAGGGGAAGATAAGAATAAAAAAGGAAAGAGGATTCCAGAAACAGTTAAAGAGACTCGGATCACAAGAAATAAGGAAAGGAAGCTCAATAAAAGGAAGGCTAAGTTGGAAAATCTACAATTAGTTACAAAAACCAGATGGAAGACTTTGTAGACTAGAGCCTCGAAGGAGGCATGCTCACAGGATTTGAACTACACTGGAACAACAGGTCCGCACAGAATTGGAATTATCCCTGGAGAAGTTATATGACCATTGGAGGCACCCCAACCATTAGAATGACACTCCATAATGGTTATAAAATGCATTTATGGGATTATGGCCCACTTTTGGACATTGAGATCACGCCATAACTGATATATTTACATTGATGAAAGCATTTCCTGACCGTTGGAAGATCCAACAGGATACCTCACTTATTTAACTCGTCGGTCATTGCATTAGGACCATTTTTTGCTAGCCATGATTGACTGAGCTAAGCAAATAATTGTCCAAGTGTCAAGTTGTGAAGCCTATCATTGTCTGAAAGAATACCCCTCTTATCTATTTTTATACCCCGCCTGCCCATTTTTCTACCCTGTTTGTTTGTTAAAAGCTAGAATGTTAGGAGAACCTAGGAAGTTCAACAAGTCTGTCGAGCAAGTTCTTAAGAAGATAATTGGTGATAGACCGATATATGAAGTTATCCAGGCATCGTTGACTATGGGACTGCATGATTCCCCTTCCACTGGATGTTGTTCCACCCATGTCAAACCCGTAATTGAACAAAGAAGAAAGAATCGCGGTGATCTAGCTAACGCGAAGCAGATCCCGTCGATCCTACCTGAATATATTCCACCTCTGGTTGGCATTGTTAACTGTGAAAATATCCCTCAAGATTTTGAGTACACCTTCTTCACTGCATACATTCCAAAAGGAATTTGCATAGTTGGGAGTCAGTGAGGAAAAATCCCATTGTTGAAGAACAACAACTTCAACTTAGGAGACTGAAAGAACTACGCCATGTTAGCTCCTAACCGTTATTTAATGAAGAAAACCAGAAAGAAACCTCGCCTTGTCTCGCAGCCATGGATTAAGTGGTTGGTGTAGTCCACCGTGTTGAACGTGATGAAGATCTCGCATTTTGGCTACCACCAGGAGGTTAACGCTTGCGTTAAACTCCTTCTGTTGTTCTATCATGGCAGATATCTATGGCTTGACAGAAGGATTATTTTGGAACTGGTGTTGATCCACCGGATCACAAGTTTAATTGTGAAGGGTCCTGACCCATAATAGTTTCATCCAGGGAAGGCCTCAGACTGATATTTGGTGCAATGCATCAAAGAATCTTATGGAGAGGTTGAAAAAGGAAAGAGAGGTCAAAAGGTAGCCTCTATATAGGATGTCGCAGTGCACCTTGCTTTCCAACTCTTAGCTGGAAAGCTAGTGAGGGAGAACTACCCCACACATGTCATCGGGTTCGTGGTGTACCTCGCAAGAAAGTGTGTGGAGGGAATGCAGATGAACTGGGTAAACTACCTCGTCAATGAATTAGAAAAGGATTATCGCAAATCCTAGGACTTAGGATATGAATTCCATTACAGTTGGTTGATAATTTTGATCGCATTTGTCCCTTGGAAAATTCCTAATGAAGCCACTTTCCCATATATCAAACCTTCAGAGCTCTTGGACACTCGGTTTTCCACTTTGTGGTATACCAACGCCATGACGAAGAAATGGTAGTCTAATGACGTGTTTCATGGATATTAATAGTAGTTGAAGGTTTCCATTGAATCATTCATGTGTATGACACTACGTACTCTGCATCAATACTGACCCATAGCAAATTTACACGGTTATCCCCACTTCATTTACATCACTGCGCGAAGAGATGACCACCAGGAAGAATTGTAGTCATACTACAAGATCACAGATGAAGATATGGAGCAGATTACAAAGGAATGCCTTGAGGAATTTCTTGTACCTGTTGCCGATGAAGAATTATCTGACACTGACACCATAGGAATCCCCATAGTTACACGAGTTGAACATGTAGGACAATCCAGTGAGACGAAGAAGAAGAAAAAGTAGGATGAAGTCGAGGACATAGAGAGTGATGAAGAGGACAAAATTTCTGAAGATAAATGGTCTGACTTGCCAGGAGGAGGAGGAGACGAAGCAGAAGGGTTGGGAGGAGTAGATAAAGAGAAAGGAGGAGGTAAATCCACACCACCTAAAGATACTCCTACTAGGACAGGAACACTACAAAATAGTAAAGTTTCTCCAAAGAAACCTTTAGCAAGGAAGAAGACACACGCCAATAAGCCACAGTTGGAGGCCAATCTCACCGATGACGACATCAGTATAGTCCAAGGAGCTATGGTGTACACCTCTGAAGACATATGGAGAGAAGCAGGAGGATTTATGCATAAGGATTGAGAGAGACTTGAGGGAAGTGAAACAAGTTGTTCGCTTGTTCTACGCAGTACCTAGTATGCTGACTATGCCTTCCTCATCACGGACTACAGAATTGGGGGATGAACTAGCCCATTTAAGAAGGCTTGCGGATGCAACAGAAGCTTGGTTCTAGAGAGATAACGAAGAGAAGGATAAGGCTACAGAAGCCTTGCAAAAGGAGAAATACGAAGTCCTAGTAAAATTACGAGCAACGCAGGAGAGTGTAGATGCCCATGAAAGCGAGAAAGAAGAGCTTCGGGAGAAGTTTCAGGAGGAAAAATCCTTGATACAGAGGGAAAAAGAGAAGCTTCTCCTAGAGAAGGATGGGTCAAATAAGTGATAAGTAAAGAATGTCACTTTATGCCAGGCTTGTCACAAGAAGAGAAAGAGTCGGTCGAATCTCAAGTAGTGAAGCTCGTATAGACCCTCCAGTAGCTTCAGGCTAGGATAACTGAACTGGAGGCTTGAAGAATGTTGAGCACCCCGCAAGTGGTGCATGCCCAAAGGGAGGATTCTGCTAATAACACAATAGAAATTATAAGATCCCTCACCTTGGAATGTAAACAACTGAGTGACAGGAGTCCCCGGACATATGAACGCCTTGTCAAGGATCCATAACTAAAGAAGCTATAAGCAGAGTTACAGGAGGTGCAATAGCAAGCATTTTCATTACAGGTGCATATGAAGCTTCTCACAATAGTGGAAACAATGAATAGATCCCAGGAGAAACACACAATACAACAACAAATCACTACTCTCCATGGTAAGGTAATGGAAGTAATGTAGAAGCTACAACTTGTGCAGGACGAAGCTTGCAAGGTGTTCGAGGATGTTTATGGATAGGGCTCACAACTAGATCAAGTGGTTACAGTAGTAGAACAATACCTAGAAGGGCATGTTACAGAGTAGACAATCCAGGAGCTCGTTGAGAAGGAAGCTCAAGTGAGGCAGCAAGTCGAGGTAGCTCGATTTAAGATTGATACTTTCGAAGCATTGTTGTTTGGACCTGGGTGACTTGGGATGAGTCATGGGTGAGTGTTGGGGGGTTGTTGTCCCTCAACCAAGTTTTGAGGAAACTTTGGTCGTATTTGGCCCACTTTTGGACCTCGACACGTTGGTTAAAGAAGGAGCGTCGGTGGATTTAAGATCACGGATTTTACCCATTTTTTGAGGGTTATGTGGACCCAGTAAAGGGTCCTCTAGGGTTTTGTAATGGGTTTATGGGATGTTGACCCATGCAGTTTTCCCATGTTTAGGCCTTATTGTAAAAGTTTGTAAAGTGTAAATAAAGGGGAATGTATTGTAGAAGTAGCTAAGTGCAAGGAATTCGAGTTACTTTGTGAAAAGGAATGTATGTTTATAAAATATTTGTGCTCAATAGAGAGTTATCTCTGTGCATTGATCTAGTTTTATAAGGAGGATCTGGTGCTTAGTGCATGGATCTCTAGGCTTGTGCGAAGCTCAAATCTATGGCTTAGTGCATAGGAGTGACTGAATGTAAGATATCGACAGATAAAAAAGAGGTGAAGCAGTTTGTGGATGTAGCCCCACCCTCGGGTGAACCACGTATATCAGGTGTCTCGTGGTTTGATTTGTGATATGTTATTTATGTTATGAATCTGCTTAGTGCTTTGATTATGCTGTGTAATAGATAGATCTTGTGTTTCTTAAGTGATTTACTTGTGTTAAGGGTAAATGAATGCTAGATTTAACTTATAGTGCTATGTGTTAAGTGCTCAGGGTATATAATCATTCATTGTTACTGTGTCGATCTATCTTTGATTATGTTTTGTGGTGTTAATTAAGTTAAGAAACTAATGCATGTTACTTACTAAGCATTAATACACTATTCTGCGAAGCACTTTTATCACAGATTCATGTCCCAACCTAGTTACAGACACCTACATCCTGTAACCCCCCCTTGCTTCTACCTTGGGTGAGACTTTGCCTGCTTCACAGGTGTTGTTGAAAGGGCTGGTAGTCTGGGTTTTTTTGGTGCATTGTTAAGCATTGAACCCTGGGTCTGCCCCTGTGCCAATAGAAGGAAACTTGTAGACAACAATCCAACACATAATAAAATGTGAATACAATATCTAGAATAGAGGTTTGAGACTAGAAATGGAAATAAACAAGCGATGCAAAGTATGGTCGAAGAAATATAAGAATTATGTGCACAATCAAAGGAACAATGAACTTTGAGTTTATTATCATTAATCTAATGCAAGAGAATAGATTTAAATCATTAAATGAAAATAAAAATTGAATTGACTATGAATTGCAAATGAAACACATGGATTGAAACAACAAACTTACAATTTAATCTATAAAAGAAAAATGAAAGTAGCAGGGTGTTACTAGAATGAGGGGCCCTTCCCACACTAGTTAACCCTTCTTGTGCACAGTGAATCAACAATAGTTAATTCACCATTTTGATCAAAGACTCTATTTACAAAATCAACTCTCTCATGCTTGTTCTTCACAAATAATTAATTACAAAGGATGATAATGATAATGATGGCCCCTCCTCATCCTTATGAGGATCTTATTTATACATGAAATCCAAAGGGATATGATAGAATCGAATCCCCCAAACTCAGATTTTGGTTAAAACCAATTTTACAATTTTTTTAGCAAAATCACAAAAATCTGGGATAGAAATTGGCAAGTCCTAAGAAGCATCGAATCTTAGTGAGTGTATTCGGGGATGACTAGTCACAAATGAAATAGATCGCTGGATTGACATGCACCCCATGCTCATCAATAATGTATCCTATTTATTGTACCGTGTTCATGTTGAAGGGGAATTTTTCCAAATTTACATAGAACTGGTTTTGTTGCAGAGTGTACAGAATTTGCTAAATATTTTGTAAGTGTTCCTCCTATCTCTTGTTGAAGATGACGATGTCATCCAAATACACCACCAAAAAATAATTGGTGAAATTCGTAAATATATCATCTATCATCCTCGTGAAAATTGTTGGGCTATTCGTTAAGACAAAGGGCATTACCATCCATTCAAAAAGACATTCCTTGGAATTCAAGGTAGTATTCCATACATTAGTATTATTTATTGAGACCTCAATGTAGAGTCATTCCATACATTAGTCAAGGTAGTCGGACCTCCAATCAATCTCACTAAAGTGTTTTTCCCCCTTGAGCTAGTCAAGGTGGTCGTCAATTTGGGGAATTGGGTACCGATTCCTGATTGTGATTCTATTTAGGGCCCATTGGTCAATGTAGAGTCATGATTTCTTGTATTTATTCTACACAAGCATGATTGGACTTCCACAAGGTGATGATCTTGTTTTTGTTTTCCCCTTTTCGAGAATCTCTTGGAGTTGGTGCTTGATTTCCTCATTTTTTAACGGAGAGTGGTGATATACTAGCCCATTGCGTAGAAGTGCATTGTGGGTAAGATCGATTGAATTCTTAATGTAACAGTTCATAGGTACCCCAGTGACTGAGGAGAATATGTCTTTGTATTCTTCCATGGCCTTATCCACCTTCTTATGCTGTGTGGAGAGACCTTCCGCAGAGGCATGGAAGTGGATGCAACCTTCCACTCACTTGGAGCATGAATCACGAAGAAGACAAACTTCCCAGTCTAATTCATGCATTGATTTTCATAGATCAAGGAAATGGTAGTAGGTGGGAGTACCTCAGGTATCCTGTAAATTTTCCTATCCAAAGTAATAGTAACACTACGAGGCCTACACTCATATACAACATGAAATTTCCATAAATAAGGTTGTCCCAAAGAAACATCACAAACTTCAAGGGAGGAAACATCAAACAATGCCTCATCGTTGAAGGGCTTGATGTCGTAGGGAAGGTGGCACTGTTTGTTTATGAAAATATCACTCCCTTCGCAGATCCATCCAATGGTGTAAATATGTGGGTATGGTGTTGTTGGCAGAGCCAACCGTTGGATGACCTCTACTAATATGAGGTTCTTTTGTCTATCGTTATCAACGATGAAGTGCAACAGAGTACCCTTCACCCACATCTTTGAATGAAAGAGGTGCTCACCTTCCTCTAGTTCATCAAGCTCACTAGGATGGATATTTGTTACACGTCAAAATTCCTCACTTCGATAATGCCCCAATTTCATTGTTGCAAGTGTCGCAAGTGTTTCATTTTTGTCGCAAGTGTTGAAAAAGTCATATTTTCATCCTGCATCTGTCACGTTGTAGAAGACATCGTAAGAACACTTGGTACATCCTCTAAGACTTGTTAGAAGAGGAAAAAATGTCATTTGGAAAATTTTACAAACTTTTACCTAGAAGAATGATCATCTTAAATGAATTTTTTGAGATTAGCCCTCCCCTTCCCACATGTAGGGAGCACTAGTTCTCCTTTTTCTCTTAGCAGGGAGCGTTATAGCACTTTGTTGCCATCTTTAAGGGAGTGTCGATCTATTGAGATAATATTGGGGAAGAATCCCCCTTATCTCTAAGGACAAATAAGAAGCATCTGAGTTATTTTGGCTCGAATCCAAGTTAAAGGATGGATTTAAGGGAAATCCCACAACTGATGGAGTCATATCCTCATATTATTCCAAGAATAGATAAGGTGGTTGAGCCTCTCAAAGCCTATATAAGGAGGCATTCTCATGGTGAAAGGGGGGAAAATATCAGTGAAAAGTGTTTTCATTATGATCGTGGATCTTTAAAGAAAGGGGTTGGACAAGGAGGACTTGGTGAGGTTGTTGCATATGCATCTATAGATTGTAAGCACCTTGTTATGTTCTCATTAATATATATGTTTGGCATGTTTACCTCAAGTTTTTGTATTTTTGCATGGGCTTGTCTCTTCTTGATAAATCTAGTTTAAACTAATATTTGTAGAATAGGAAGCATGCATTGTATTTGTTGTCTATTGAATTGCAAAACTCATTAAAAGGATTTAAGATCAAGTTCAACCCGGACCGAGCAAAGAAATACTTCAGAAAAAGGTACATTGTGCTTTCTTCATCTTTTCCTTTGACTAGTTTAGCTACATTTAAAGGAATTTGAGTGTTGAATTTTAGCATTTTTCTATCTTGGTCATAGGGTTCTAAGATCCAAGAGGACATTCACCTGTCCGCAGGGGAATTTTCCTAAAACAATACTGGTGGTAGAAATACTAGCACTGGGTTCTGCATCAATGATTTGTCTCCCTTTTTATGATTTTGACTCAAATTTAGAACCCACATCTAATTCATAGGGTTCCACCTTGGCCACCAATGACTTCTTTGAAAGGAATTTAATGGTGTTATGCCATGGACTCTTATGGACCTTGCACCACTTCCTAGCATCTTTCTTTGTGAGGAGTTCACAGACCCAAACCATTGTGTCTTTTGTTTAAGTTTATGCTCAATTTTGAAAACATACTGATAGGCCGCAGCCAAGGATAAGATGTCCAAATAATCCATTTCTCTCTTTATGTATCTATGCAGACCATCGTGGTACTTGAGAACTATATGCCGTTGAAAGTCTTTGATACCCAGTAGTTGTAGAAAAATTCCCCTGTGGACAGGTGAATATCCCCTTGGACTCTAGACCCCTATACCAAGACATAAAAGTGCAAATGGACACTAACATTCCTTTGAATCTAACTAACTAATCAAAAAGAGAAGGAGAAGGAAGAAAGTGTGATGCACCTTATTCTGATGTTTGTCCTCGCTACTCCAACTTGAGTTTGATCTCCGAGATCCTTAGCACTATTTGACACCTACAATGTAATGGACATCAAGACAAATAAATCCTACTCTACTCTATAATATTAGTCCAATCAAATCCATATATAAGACAAACATATGTAAAGAGACATAGGTTAGAAGGAAATAGTCCAAGAAATACATTAATGAGAAATCTTAAATAAATACTTAGAGACTGTAGTTGTAGCTGCAACATCTTCCCCAAGTCCTCCTCATCTAGCCCTTGCAAAAAGCTCCCAAAATCATAGGTTTGATATCCTAAAGATTTCTCCCAAGACCATAGGTTTGATACCTCAAATCATCACCATTCCCCCTTTCTCCATGGAAATCCCTCATTATATAGGATTTGGAGGCTTAAATACCATGGATAGGATCACTCATCAAATCCACTAAAAGGAAAAGAGAACCCAGCTGGACCCTTCAAGAAAAAAGGGAATATTTGTTGGATACTGTGAGGTCTCCAAGGCCTTCAGAATATACATATCAGGTTATCATCATATTGATATGAGCAGAGATGTAAACTTTGATGAAGAGGAAACACTCAAGAAATAAATAAGATTCCATCTTGAAGAATTATATGAAGAAGAACCTGTGGCTCCCAGATTTACAGAACCAGTGAGGGAAGTCATAACTTCCCCTGATGAGGATATTCTATGAAATCGTGAGATAATAGAATATCAAGAACATCCCCAGATGACGATTTCCCACAAGAGAGATCCATCCTAGGAAAGGGAAATTATTCAAGATGAAGAGAAGTATGGTGCCCCCGAAGGAACCATGAGACAAGTCAAGAAACCCAATCCATTCTCGAATTATATGGCTCTGATGTGTGATATCTTAGAGAAGGAGCCTACTTACTTTGAAGAATCCATTCAAGAGAAAGTATGGGCAGATGCCATGACAGAAGAATACCAATCCATTATAAAGAATGATGTATGGGAAATAGTTCCCAGACTGAAGAGAAAGGATGTGGTATCTTCCAAATGGATATACAAGATAAAACATGTTGTTGATGGAAGTATTGAGAAGTATAAAGAAAGGTTTGTTTCTCATGTATTTTCTCAAAAGGAAGGAATTGACTATGAAGATAATTTTTCTCCTTTAGCCAAATACACTTCAATCAGAACCCTTGTAGCCCTTGTAGCTAAGATGAAATGGAAGTTACACTAGTTGGACGTGAAAACAACTTTCTTAAATGGTGTCCTAGAAGAAGAAGTGTATATAGAACAACCTCAAGGATTTGAAGTTGAAGACATAAAGACTCATGTATGAAAATTGAATAAGGTTTTGTAGGGATTGAAACAAGATCCTAAAGCTTGGTATGGAAGAATTGACAATTTCCTCACGATCTTGGGCTTTACCAAGAGTAAAGAATATTCTAACCTTTACTTCAAGGTTATGAATGATGAGCCTGTGACATTGTTATTGTATGTCGACGACTTATTTCTAACTAGAGAAGAAAATATGATCACTAAGTGTAAGAAGAAGCTCACTGTAGAATTTGAGATGAAATACCTTGGCCTAATGCACTATTTCTTAGGTCTTGAGGTTTGGCAGAGCCTAGAGAAGATCTTCCTTAACCAAGGAAAGTATGTAGCTGAAATATTGAAGAGGTTTGATATGTTGGAGTGCAAATCCATGAATACACCCATGGAAAAATAGTTGAAGCTCCTGGTTGACACTTCGTCAAAATTGATTGATGCAACGCTATACAGATAGATAATTGGATCATTGATGTATCTGACAAACATCGGGTCATATATATGTTTTGTTGTGAACACATTGAGTCAATTTATGGTAGAGCTCAGACGTGTTCACCTAGTTGCTGCAAAACATGTGATGAGGTACCTTAAGGGTACATTATAGTTTGGTCTCAGTTATAATGGAGATCATGACTTCAAAATGAGTTGTTATACTAATTCATATTGGGATGGAAATGTATCTAAAATAAAGAGCACTTCAGGATGTTGTTTCAGTCTGGGGTCAGCCATGACCTCATGACAGAGTAGGAAGCAATCAAGAATTTCTCTCATCACGAAAGAAGTAGAATACATTGTTGCATGTTCTTCCAGTTGTTAAGCCATAGGGCTTCGAATGTTTTTTACAGGTCTATTCAATCTAGATATGGACGCAACTATGATTCTATGTGATAACCAGAGTTGTATAAATATGATAGAGAACCATTTGTTCCATGACAAGTCAAAACACATAGAAATTCGATATGATTACATTAGTGATATGGTGTAGAGAGGAGTCATAAATCTCCAGTATGTTAGCACAGATGAATAGGTTTCATATGTGTTGACCAAGCCTCCGTCTCATGTAAAGTTTGATCACTTTTGAGATAAGCTTGGTGTGGTCTGAAATGACCTCCCTCGAAAAGGGGAGTAGTGTTGTGATGCCATCCTTGTGCTAAATATTTCCAGATTCGTGTTGATGTTGTTGTGATTCCATCCTCGTGCTGAAGATTTATAGCTTCATGATGAATTTTTTGTGATGCCAGCCTCGTGCTAAAGATTTCCAGCTTCGTGTTGATGTTGTTGTGATGCCAACCTCATGCTGAATATTTTCATCCTTGTGTTGATGTTGTTGTGATTCCAGCCTCGTGGTGAACATTTCCAGCTTCATGTTGATGTTTTTGTGATGCCATCATGATGATGTTGTTGTGATGTCAGCCTCGTGATGAATATTTCCACCTTCATGTTGATGTTGTTGAGATGCCAACTTTGTGCTGAATATTTCTAGCCTAGAGATGATGTTGATAATGCTCCAGCCTTCATGTTGTGATGTTGTTGTTGTTGACGTTGTATCAGCCTTGTGATGTTATTGTTGATGATGATGTATTAGTGTTATACTAATCCATGTTGATGCAGATGATGATGATTTCATTCCAGCTCCTTGATGTGGATGATGATATTGATGATAAGAAAACATTCTGATGAATTATAGATATGCTAGTTAGTGTTCCAAATGTTGTTGATATTGCTTCCCTGATAAGCCCTAATATTGGCTCATTACCCCTTAATTGGGGCATATTAGATTAGTAATGCTATTTTATTTATGTCAGATTTAGGCCATTAGTTGTAATTTAGATTAGTAATGTTATTTT
>JZKD02S2278408.1:1401613-1454746 GCA_000966675.3 Picea glauca
TAGTAATGTTATTTTATTTATGTTGGCTTTAGGCCATTATTTGTAATTATACCTCCTAGTCTCCTATATATACCAAGGAGACATTTTCATTTTGAATCATCTTGGACTTGAACATAAAAGTGGGGTAAAAGGAGGTTTCCCCCTCGAAGAGACTTATTATCTGAAATTATCTCTTTTTCAAGGCGTTGAGTACATTTCCTGAGTTTTTCTATGCTATATTGATGTTTGGTTCTTAACATATGGTATCAGAGCTCAAGGTCTTGGGGTTTCGCTGCTACATCTGAAACACCGTAGAATTTTCGCTATAACTTTTTTTATACAATGTTTTAGAAGGAACGTATTGGAGGATATTTAGTAGAAGGATAAAGGTACGTTGGGTTCAAAATTCAGCTCTTTAGGCCTTATAATTTCGGAGATACAACCTGTACAATATAGGGTTCTGGAATCATCCTGAAATGAGTCATTGTGGAATTTTCGCTATAAATTTTTTTCTGTAACATTTCAGACCTTGAACTCTGGAGGCCATTTATAGAAATTAGTAAGGTATATGTGGTAAAATTATCAGCTTCTGGGTCATCATAAATTTGTAGATACACCTTGTGTAAGATAAGGTATCAGACTAGTCCTATTGACTAGTCTCAAGAAGGTGTTCCACGTAAAACAATCATAACTTCTTGCTAGAGTATCCAAATTGAGTGGGACTGGTTTCATTGGATCATGGACAGTCTGTAGTATTGTGGGTGTGAGTTTTAGAACTTTATATCAATTATTTTGTGCTGGCATGCTATACAAGTGAGATCTCCTGAAAAGGGTTATTATTCATTATTTGGCATGCTATAAAAGTGAGATCTCGATCATCCAACATCTCTCCTAATGATGTTGTAGAATACCCTTGTTGTTAACGAGGAATGTTGAAATATTGTAATTGCAAAGAGTATTCTATTTATTATTGATTTATTATTCATTAGATCAATCCAATTTTGTGTATTAATCATGTCAAGTAATGTAATTGACCAAATCCCATTTTGTGGATTGGGTAAACCCTAAATATATTGTACAAATTAAGAATTCAGTCCCTAGGATAATTAAAGTTGTTTTAAACACTAAGAATAAAAGTCGGCCCTACCCAATCAAGATACACCTTTCCATCGCCTACCAATTTGTATAAATAAAGGAAGCCACAGCCTCATTATCTCACTCATTCATTCGCTCATCCAGTGCACAAGTTTGGTAGCTACAGTTGGGAGAAGAAGTGTCGGCAGAGGGGTAGACCCAGGGTTCAATTCTCATAGTGCACCAAAAAAACCTAAATATTGTCCCTTTCGGCAACACCTGCGAAGCAGATGAGGTCTCACCGGAGGTAGAGGAAGGGGGGTTTGCAGGACTCAAGTGCCTGCAACCTAGCTGGGACACAAATCTGTGATCACAATAATTAATAGAGGACTTAGAAGTTAATATTTGTTAGTCTTTAAACCTTTATTCACATCACAGTAAAACCCGAATTACAGAACATCGCAGTATTCAATAAGATCTGACACATCCAAGCACTTAACACATAGAAATAGATCAGATCTAGCATTCATTCATATCACTAATCACTAATATAATCCATCATATGTATATATATATACATAAATATTACAACATTAAGCATAAATCACATCAATCGCATAGAGAAATCACAACACAGGGTATACGTGGTTCACCCCCAGCGTGGGGCTACGTCCACCAACTCTTCGTCTTCTTTGTTATCTTCTTTTAATCGTCTTACTTGCAGAGAGCCTCAAAACCAACTCCGCATAGGACCGGAGATCTGCGTGCACCTTTCTAGATCCTCCTTCCTCGATCTTGGGAAAAAATAGAGCCTTCTTACAATCACTTGCACTTAGCTCTACAAGTTCTCAACACACAGTATACACAACGCATTCACAACTATTTGCAGTTACCTCACTAGCTTACAACTGAATCCTTCTTACATCACCTAGATACTTATTTATACACTACAAAATGGGCCTAAACATAGGTAAGACCCATGGGCCGACATCCCATACCCGTTACATAAACCCTAAACCCAAAAATCCCGCAAAAATGGGTGAGATCCCCTGATCTTTGCTTCACCTGGGTGATTCATCTTTGACCAGCCTGTCAAAGTCCCAAAAATGGTCAAACATGACTAAGGTTCTCCAAAACTTGGTCAAGGGGCAATAGGCCCCCAACACTCATATGTGACTTGTCTCGAGTCACTATGATATGGGAAACTCTTCTTTGAAGGCCTTGATCCTAGCTCTAGTTGCCTCGACTTACTACTTCACCAGAGCCTCCTTCTTGACGAATTATTGAATGAAAGTATCGGTCACAAGTCCTTCCTAGCATTGTTCCACTATCGTTACTGCTTGTTCTAGTTGTGAACCTTGTCCCTTGATCTCCTCAAAAAGTGTGTAGGCTTCATCCTGTATCGGTTAGAGTCTTTGGGTCACTTCCATGAATTTACTTCCATGAAAGTACCTTCAACTGTGATTGCACTGTCGTTGCTTGTTTCTTTGCTTCCTGCAGTTGTTACTGCAATGTCCTTATTTTTGGATCCTCTACAAGGAACTCATAGGGTTATGCACTTTGATTGATTAATTTCTTTCATTCTAAGGCCAATTCCTTGATTCTTTCGACTATGCTCCGAGGAGTTTCTTCCCTCTGGTCTTGCACTTCCTGCGGAGTGCTTGGCACTGCTTGCAATTCAAATTTTTCTAATCTTGCTTGGAGCTACTGAATGGCTTCATCAAGCTTCCCCAAATGGATGTCAATTGTTTCCCCTTCCATATGTGTCAGGCCCAACACAAAGAAAAGTTCTCTAGTGACTTCTTATTTAACTCCAATCTACTCTATCATCATCTATTCTTTTTCCTTCTGTATCCACACTTTATCCTCTGCAAACTTCGCCTAGCGGTCATCTTTCTCTTGCTGCACAATATGGCGTTTCTCTAAGTCTTCCTCCTTTTCTTTCTTTAATGCCTTTATGGCCTTATCCTTTTCCTCCTAGACCCGATGAAGGTGAGACTATATTGAATATGATAATCTTCATAGTTGGGCAGGATCATCTCCTACTTCTATGCCCCCTGATGACAATGACGCAATACACACTGCGCAACTCAAATAAAGAGCTTGGTGTACCCCTTTGAGCTCCCCCTCGATACTGTCAAGCAGTGTCTCTTGTTTGGATTAACTTCACTACAAAATGTCCTCTAAGGTATCTGATATAATGAAAATGATGAGTTCATTATCATCCACCGTGAACATAGTCTATAATGGAGGTTTATTCGCTTGTGAATTTTTCTGCGTTGAGGGTTTCTTTGGGGAAACCTTTCTTTTCTTTGATGTCTCAACCTATGTAAGGGGATCTTTAGGTGATGTCACTTCTCCTTGTTTTTCCTTGTATTCTTCCCCATCGTCCTCTGTTTGGTCTACTTCGCCATCTCCTCCTCCTCCAGGTGACTCCAACGCAGTTTCCTATGATGCATTGATTATTTCCTGCACCTCTTCCTTCTTTTTCTTCTTACTACTGCTGGGTCCATCATACTCTTCTTGAGTGACTACAGGACATTTGATGAGGTCGAGGTCAGAGAGTTTTGTCTGTTCGACAGGCACAAGGAATTTTGTAGGCCATTACTTGGTTATTTCCTCCATATCCTTCTCGATGATTTTGTAATAGGACTGGAGCTCTTCCTTGTGCTCGTCTCTGTGTGAAGTGATGTAAATGAAATGCATGTATGTGCAGAAATTCTCTATTGGCCTGAACCTATGAAGTGTATTCGACGTCATGCGAGGGAAGTATTCAATGGCTCTCTTTAGCTGCAAGTAGTAGGTGTGGAACACCGCATTGGACTACCTTTTCTTCACCATGTCACTCGAATACCAGAGGGTAGTGAACCTCGTAGCCAGTGGTTCAGATGGTTCGACTTAGAAAAAAGTTTCTCCTGCTTGCATCTCCCAAGTGATAAAGGAAATGAGGATCAACAAGCAACTAAAGTGAAACGCATAGCCATGGTCCTGTGCTTCTTGGCATTCCTACTCCAACCGATTGACGAGGTAGCTCTCCCAATTCATATGCATCCCTTCAATGCATTTTCCTGTGAGGTCAACGACAAACCTAGTGACCTACATTGGTCTATTCTTCTTGATGATCTTACCAATGATCAACTGGAAATCTAGGCACACTGCGCCATTTTGGATGGAGGCTACCTTGTATCCCCGCTTCCCTTTCTCCACATCTTCAAAGGTGTTTTCTATTCAATGTGCTAGGGCGTGATCTACAACCTTCCCTGGGTAAAAATCCTAAGGGTATGGTCCTTGCATGCTCAATCCAGTGATCTGGAGGATCAACATCAGATCTACAGTGATGCATTGATCCAACCATAGGTTGCCACCATGGAAGCATGACAAGAGGGGTTTAACACATGTGTTAACCTCCTGATGTCTGTCGAAGTGTGGTATCTTCATCACATTAAGGATTTTTTATCTTGCGATATCCATGGTCCACGATTGGGGGATTATCTTCGACTTATTCCCCATTGTCTTGGTCAAGTACTTGTGTGGTGCGAGCATGCCATATTTCTTGTGGTCTCTTAAGTTGAAGTCACTGATCTTCAATGTCAGAATCTGTCCTAACTGTGGTCCAACTGTGTGTATCCCCTTCGGGAGGTACGAAGTGATCAGTGTATAGTTGAAGTCCCTCGGAACACTTTCATGACTAACTGCGCCAGCTAGAGGTGGTATATAGTCGTTCAAGACCAATGGGATGATATTCTTGTTTTCCAAGTCATCGCGATGCTTGCTCCATTTCTATGTCGCAGTTCAGGATGGTCCAGATCGACATCCATTTGACCGAGATGCTTGCACTCCTCTCATCGACGAGGCATGTACTCCTACAAACAGGACCTTCTCAGCCATGAGATCTATTAGGATCTTTTCGATGGATTTATTTATTATGCTAAGGTCACCCGACATACACGCTCGAGATCAGATATCTCAGGTAGGTGGAAAATCTCTCAAGGTAAGCTGAACAGGTGATGAGGTTTGAATAAGTACTGCGCGAAAGTAATTAGTTCTCTGTGGGCTTGGATAATCACAATTGGAAAAAGTGTCTCTGGTAACACATTCGATGGGTTAAATGGCTAACATCGTAATAGACTCCTCCAATGGTAAGGAGTGCCTCAATCAATAAAATTCCATCCTTTATGGCACGGTCCTAACGGTCCAATGGAAAACGTTACAGAAATAAATTTGTTTCTAGCTGTTATAGAGCGTCTTTATAACGGTCAGGACGCCTATAATGCTCAAATTTCTTCGCCATGGTGAAGTGTCAGTCTGCATTGTTTAGCTATTCTGGCGAGGTTCAAATTCTGCAAACCTTCCTTCTGCGAAGTCCTATCTGGACCCTCCTACAATTTTTCTAGCTTTGCTTTCTTCTTACTAAACTTTCTTTCTTTCTTCCCTGTGATCTGCATCTCTGGATTACTCTTTCTATTCTTGTTTTTATCTTCTCTTAGTATATTAACTTCGCACTGTTGAGGATATTTCACAAGACTCGAGGATAATACTTATTCGCTTACTTTTTCTGGAGTAGGTGCTCTACTCACCTGCATGGATAGGTTCCTTAGGCCTTCTTGCGTTCTTTCAACTTCGGCAGCCAGGTCTTTGTTCCTCAATTTATTTGACTTGTCCTCTTGTTCTTGTATTAGTCTCTCTATTTTCCCAGCCATGAAATCCCTTAATTCTTTCTTTTTCTATTCTATCGCTACCTCTTCTTCTTTCCTTCGGATCTGATCACTTTCGATCCAAGTTTTTACTAACAAAAGTGAAAAAGGAGCATTGTTCTCAATAAACTTAATGACCTAGAATTATTCTTCTGTAGATGCTCCATGAGCAACCATAGGTACATGGGAAAGTCTTCCACATAGGGTTATCAACTTTCCTTTAAAGAATCCTATTCCTCCCAATGAAGAAACTATAACAAGATTTCCTAAGATTTCCCAAGTACTTTATGTCATGATTTTCACCTATGTTTCTACGTCCAATACACAATCTTTGTCGAAGTCTCCTATTATTGTTTCTATGCACTCTTTATCTTTTAAGATCTCTGATAAATTGATGTCTATGTGATCATTCAGTATTTCTTTCATCTGCAATAATATAGTCTCACATTGTTTCTGGTTCTTTAGTATATCCTTAGTTTATTGACCTTCTTCATGGTTTTCTTGTTCGATGTTCATCTTTTCAACTTTAGCAATCATTCTAGGGAAATATAAAAATTCATGTCTAGTAGCCTTACAACAAAGGAAAATAGGACCTCTACCAAGGCATTCCTTAGTAAGATGTCCTGGTCTTCTGCAACTATAACAAAGAGTCAATCCTCTCTTTCTCTTAAACGATCCCCAACCTTTCTTGTACTGTGCACTGGGATCACAAGGATAGAATTGCAAAAACTTCTTTCTAGGATCCTGCATCCACTTGTTAGCCCAACAATTCTTTCTATGCATAGGGACAACATATCTTTCACTATTTCTATCAGATCTATTCATATCGTATCTTATTTCTTCTAGTTGTGCCCTAGTTTTCAGACTAGGACAAAATATATCAAGCATACCTAGATCCATTCTTTCGAAACAAAAATTTCCACTTATCTTACGTATATTAGAGCACAAAGCTTTAATATCTTACCTCTTTTCTTCATATCAGACTTCTCTTCTCAAAAAAGATCTTCACAAGTAAAGTAGAGAATTGCGCACTAGAGAAAAAGATCTATGCATAGAAATTTATATTTTCTTCAGTTCCCAGTAATCATAGTTTCAGGTCCTGGCAATAGAACCATTTGCTGGAATAGGGGAAGACCCAAGGTTCAACACTAACATAACACCAAAAAAAAACTAACTACGAGCTCTTTCGGAAACACCTGCGAAGCAGATGAGGTCTCACCTGAGGTAGAGGCAGGAGAGTTGCAGGACTCAAGTGTCTACAACCTAGTTGCAACATAAATATGTGATCACAATACTTAAAAAAGAGATTAGAAGTTAATATTCATTAGTCTTTAACCCTTTATTCATATCGTAGGTAAAATCCAAATTACAGAACAACGCAATATTCAATAAGATCTAACACATCCAAGCACTTAGCACATAGAAATAGATCAGATCTAGAATTCATTCATATAACTAAGAACTAAGATACCCCATCATATGTATCTGTATACTTAAATATTAAAAAATTAAACATAAATCACATCAATCGCATAGAGCAATCACAACACAAAGTATACGTGGTTCACCCCCAGTGTGGGGCTATGTCCACCAACTCTCGTCTTCTTTATTATCTTCTTTCAATCTTCTTAATTTCATAGAGCGTCAAAACCAACTCCACATAGGACAGGAGATCAGCACGCACCTCGCCAGATCCTCCTTCCTCGAGCTTGGGACAACATAGAGCCTTCTTACAATCACTTGCACTTAGCCCTGCAAGTTCTCAACACACAATATGCACAAAGCATTCAAAACTATTTTCACTTATCTCTCTGGCTTACCACTGACTCCTTCTTACATTACCTATATACTTATTTATACATTAAAAAAGGGGCCTAAACAAGGGTAAGGCCCATGGTTCAACATCCCATACCCATTACATAAACCCTAAACCTAAAAATCCCACAGAAAGGGGTGAGATCTCGTGATCTTCGCTTAGCATGGGTGCTCCATCTTTGACCAACCTATCGAAGTCCCAAAAATGGTCAAACATGACCAAGGTTCTCCAAAACTTGGTCGAGGTCCAAAAAGAAGGAAGAGAGAGGTGCATTTCTCAGTGTTGGATATTCTCTAGTGTTTTGGTTTATTTTCTTCGCATTGTTTTGCCTATATATATTAAGGAAGTTTTTGTTGGGTTTTCTCCCCCATGAGGGTTTCTCGAGATAAATGTTATGTATCTTGTGATTGTGATCCTCTCAGTGATCCTATCTATGTTTTGGTTGTCTAGTAAATTAAAAAGAAACCTAATAATAGCTTAAGCCTTAACAAGTTTAAGGGGGCTAGGTTAAAGGGGCTTAAAGCCAAAAATTGATAATTTATTAATTTTTCTTAAAAAATTAATGTAAGGATATATTATTATATCCTAAGTCCTGAGGAGGGGACAAGT
The DNA here is from genome assembly GCA_000966675.3 of Picea glauca. NCBI lineage: Eukaryota > Viridiplantae > Streptophyta > Pinopsida > Pinales > Pinaceae > Picea > Picea glauca. Next base: position 1,409,786 of record JZKD02S2278408.1, read on the forward strand.
GGCTGAAGGAAGAAGCAACGTGCATAGTAGAGGCACATTCAGGAGTGCATTGCGTAGTAAGAACATACTCAGCAAAGAATAAAGTAGGAGAATAAACTAAGAAGATAAAGTGGGTGAAAAGGAAGGATAGCAGTTCGACATGTCAAAAATAGAAATATACAAAAAAGAAGGAAGAAAAACAGTCAGGAGTGCAAAAGCATCATGCATACATAAAAGAAGGAAAAGAAAGCTCGAAAAATGAGTCAACACGAATTGTCATCAAACAAAATAATATGTAATAGCGTTTTGGGGATAAGAAAGTAGGGTTTTGAGCCCTAGAAGTTATGTATAAATATTTAATGGGTTGGGAAAATTAAAGGTTCTCATGTTATGTTCTATTCTATTCAGGTTCTATTGTTAACTTGTTCATGAGGAGAGTGAGGGATTAAATTGAGAAGGAAGGGTCTATGTCTAATTATTAGGGAGAAATAGCAGAGAGAGACTTGCGCTATAAAGTGGCTAAGCAAGATGGAGAGAGGGATATCATGCTATATCTATTATAAGCGCAGTGTGCAAGCCTGAGATGATTAAAAAAAGAATAATAAAGAACCTAGTCATTGTGGACATATCCCAAAGTTCGGTGAACCACATTAATTATTTTGTGTACTTGTATTTTATGTGATGGATCATGAATATTCTCTTTATGCATGTTAGACTAGATTATTCTACTCTATGATCACTGCGCAATAGTTATGAATGTTACATAAATAGGTTTATGTTGCAATATGAGGTGTAATAGTACTATATAAATGAATTCACTAAGCAACAAAGGAAGAAAAAATAAAATATAATGCACACATAATAGATAAGTAAGAATGATTCCCTCACTACTCTAGAAAATTGGTTCCTGCAGCCTCAATAGATGCCTCAAGTGAGAATTCATTTGCATGCAGTTGATGATGAAAGGGATAGTGTCTAAAGGTTTTTGTCGGTTAATATAACTTGAACCTAGAGTCTTATAACCGTGTGCCAACAAATGGTTCCATTTTCGGGACCCAGAATATGTGATTGAAGGAATGTTTTGGAGGCCGACTAAGAAAGAGATCTCAGATTGTCTAGAAGGGAAGGGATGAGAATTTCCTCTAAAAAAGAACAAAAACCCTCAGATGAGTGATGAGAAATGGATACAAAGGTATCTGTACACACAAATGCGTGAACTTATCTTTGGCGAATTTTCAATTATTTTGATTGAATGGTTAGAAATATTGGTGGAGAATATTGGAAGGTGCCAAACCACAGTGTCAAGGAACTAGAATCCTGAGTTGGTAAGGAAGTTGAATTTTATAAGTAATTAGAATTCTTCCACAGTTGATTTATTGTTGGACAGTGTATTGGGAGGATATATCACATAATTTGCAGTGGATTGTTCTAAGTCATAAAATGTTGGAGAGAGGGATTTCTTCAAATATTTGCATGGAAGGTTTATGAAATGGATGGGTACATGGATAAAGATGTTTTTGTGCAACAAGTGTGTGATGACAATGGAGGAAAATCCCTAAATGTGTTTACAAACATGGGGGTATCGAGGGATGAAAAGAGAATTTTATGAAGGTAAGAAATCATGAAGTTCTATAAGAAGAAGAAGATGAGTTTGGAGTATTGCATAGTGGAAGAAGGTAGAAGAGGTGAAATATAGAGGAGATCTATATAGTGAGACTAAGGGAAGAGAACCATGCACAATCATCCAAATCATAGAGATACCATAAGTAGAAGGATGGGAAGAGAATTCCTAATATAATCATAGAATATAAAAGATGGTAAGTCTTACTCAGATGGGATACTGTGTCGATTCACCTAAATAAAAAATCGCATTCGAGCATTTGTCAAAATAACTCATATTTATCAAGGGAAGACAAAGTAGCAACAACCCAAGCAGTGGAAGTAGTGCATAGATTCAAAGTCGACCAACATCACCTAGGGGAGGTACTACAGAGAGAAACATGGAATTGGTAGAAAATGCTCTTAGATTGCCTTAGTTCCACAGAGTTGGGTTAAAAGACCCAAAACAACATCTATTTTTCTATGAGACAATTTGGGTTGCAAAGAATGTCCTGGATGAGTTTATAAAGATCGCAAAGTTGGAAACCACCTTTAGAGGTCACGCATTAGTCCAGTACATGAAATTGCAGAGTGCCATGCCTATAGAACAAGCCAGGACTTTAGCAAAAATTAGAAAAGCATTGTTGAAAGAGTTCAAGAAGATAAAGTTTGAGTCATAGTACATTATAGAGTTGAAGGAGATCCAAAAGTGAAAAATGAATCAGTCTCAGATTATAACCAATGTTTTAAGTATCTGATGGTAGATTGACATTCCAGATCCCTGATCAAAAACACCAATAATGGTTTATTGCAGTACTTATGCCACACATTCCCAGGTCATTGATTCAAAAGAAGGTTGTGTCGTATCATGAAGCTTTGGATATTGCAATTTAATTAGAAGCATGCCCTGTATGAGAAAGTGGAGGGATGGATAAAGTCTAAATGGAGATAGTTGTATTGACAATTCAAGTATCAAAGATGATAAAACAAAGGGAGAAATGGGAACAAGTTTGGTGTACCAAGTGTAGAACCGAACGACACCACAAGGATGAATTCCCAACATTTGCGCAATATTTGGAGACTGGAGCACTAAATCCATTAATATGAGGGGGATATTGTGAAATATGAAATAGATGGTGACATCATCCGATGGAGTGTTCATTTCTGCAAAAATATCAAATTATGCCAATGAACTATTTTACAACTTCTACTACTCAATCGAACACGAAGAGAAGGATTGTCGTGCATTCAATTTGATGAGAGATAACACTTCATATATGTATAGGATTAAAGAGGAGAATATTGTGAGATAAGGAGGTAGTCCACATTATAATAATTAGAGAGGCTTTAACCTAGGAAATAGAGGAAATTTTGGCACAGGTCGAGGTAGAGGAAATGTTGGTAGAGGAGGTAGAGGACCGATTATATGTTACAATTGTAATCAACAAGGACACTTAGATTGTGACTTCTTGAACCCTTGTAAAACCTGCACATACTATAGAGCATTGGACCGCGAGATGAAAAAATTTCCTCAAATACTTGCAAAGTGGCAGGAGAGAGGAAATTAGAACCAGAACCCAGATCATAATGTATAGAAAATATATGTCTAAAAACAAAGTGAAGGACATAGTAGCAGTTGTTATGTATAGAGGAACTAGAAGAGGGGATGATGTGATAAATGGAGGGAATAAGGTTGAGAAATGGGCAAGGAAAACAATCGGACCTATGCCAACATTCAACCCTCAGCAAGGAAAGGAGACATATTAGAGGGAAAGAAAAGGGATACTAGGACTAGATTGGGTAGCATCAACATCATCTATGCCTCATGTATGTCATTGAACTATGCCAGAGAAGTCACTTGGGAAGGTATGTACTCTAAGAGAGTTCCTGAGAATTTGCGTAGAGTTAATGAAAGATGAAACTGCATTGAATGCATTATATGAAATGATTGATCATTGTACATAAGAAAGGGAAATTCCTATTGCACAGAGGGTAGTGAATTAAGTATTGTGCAGAAAGAGGACCAATAGAAAATTTGTATCATGTGCACAGATTGGGGAATATGACGTGGATAGTGTTATCTTGGACTTAGGGTCTAATGTGAATGTGTTACCAAATCATACATGGGAGATGATGGGGAAAACCAAGTTAATATGGTCTCCTATTTAGTTAAGATTATCAAACCAACAAAAGATAGTACCAATCGTAGAATTGACAGGAGTACCTATGAACATAGATGGAGTGTGTAGCATAAATTTTTTTTAAGTCATTAAGATCATGGATGATATTCAACCATATACATCACTAATGGAACCTAAATGTTCCTTTCATAATCAAACAATCATTAATATGAAGAGGAGGGAAATGATATTTTAAGTAGGATACTAGAAGGTTAGTGCACCATTATATCTGATAGAAAGAAAAAGGTACATAGAGTTGGAAAAAGTGAATGAAATCGATAACCTGTATAACATGATTTCACTGATGGATGATTATGTTAAGCCCACTACATATGGTACTCTAACTTGGAGAACTATTAGTTCCTGTGCATCAGATTCAGAGGAAGGTCTATAGAATTGGCAGTAGAGGATGCATGAAGTATCAACTAGATGATGTGAATGCATAACTCGATCATTGTGCTGGATTGGAATGGAGATATGTAATCCACATAGGTATGATGTATTTACTGACATAAGTTTATTTGTAAAGGAATTTGAGTTACAGGTACCCAAAAAACAAAGGTTTTTGGCACTATATGTTGTCCTAAAAGCTACTCCAACCAGATAGTGGGTTGCACACAAAGAGGGGATGTAATATTTGTTCAAGTGTTAGAGACTAATGCACGTGAGATTTGGTACCGAGTTAGAGAAGATTGCGTAGAAGTATAAAGGGATAAATGAACTAGCATGTAATGTGGAGTATTGTATAACTATATGGATTTCAGTACAAAATAAGGAAGGAACAAACATATTTGTACATACACTAGATACAATTTTGAAGAACTCGTATTTGGAGATGGAAATGCGTAGAGACATAAACATTTTGGATGAGATAGTTCAAAGGTTCAAGGTAAATTTTACATTTGAACATGAATCTCCACTAATATATGTAGTGTTACAAGTTATTTGAACCAAGATATTCTCAGAAGAAGGGTCAATGGAGGTGGTACTAGTGTGTAGTGCACATAGAGCTTCTATGATTGTCCATGCAATACTCGAGTGTTACAATGTCGTGAAACAAGAACATGATGAGGAAGATCATAGGAATGTGCGAGTACTCGAAAATTAGGGTGAACATGTAATATAATGGCCCGTGCTTGGATCTACTGGGTATACACAACCAGTTGTTATGGGAAAATCCCCTTGTGGATAGGTGAATATCCCCTTGGATTATAGACCCCTGTACCAATAAAGAAAAGTGAAAATGGACACTAACATTCCTTTGAATCTGACTAACTAATCAGAAAGAGAAGGAGAAGGAAGAAAGTGTGATTCACCCTATTCCTATGTTTGTCCTCGCTGCTCCAACTTGATCTTGATCTCTGAGATCCTTAGAATTGTTTGACAACTGCAATGCAATGGAAAACAAGACAAAGAAATCCTACTCTACTCTCTAAGATTAGTCCAATCAAATAAATCTATAAGACAAACATATGTAAAGAGACATAGGTTATAAGGAAATATGCCAAGCAATATATTAATTATAACTCTTAAATAAATACTTACAGACTTTAGATGAAATTGTAACAACTTCCCCAAGTCCCCCTCGTCCATCCCTTGCACAAAACTCCCAAAAGCATAGGTTTGATATCCTAAATGTTTCTCCCAATACCAAAAGTTTGATACCTCAATTTTGCACAACCTTCTCCATGGAAAGTCCTCATTATATAGTATTTGGAGGCTTAACAACCATGGAGAAGATCACTCATCAGATCCACTAAAAAGGGATCTGAAAGATATATAGGGAGAAAATATCTCTTAAGTATTTTAGGGAGGAAATATCTCTCAAGGATTTTAAGGAGGAAATATTTCAACCATCCATGAGATCCTCCACCTTCCCTAAAAAATAAGAAACCAAATGTGAGGTGGATTCTCAAACTTAATTAATTTATTTTTCATGAATATTAATAATAGTTCATGTGCACTTGGTATTTTGGCCTTAAGTAATATATCCCTCCTCCACATTGACTATGGATTGTGACATAGGTTATTCCATGGTGTCAAGGTGTATGAGACACTTATATGACACTTACGACACTTAGAGAGAGGTACCTATGTGTGAAAATTTCATGTATAATAGAATGACCCCTAAAGTATGAGGTCAAAAGAGAGAATGATGGCCGAAACACTTTACAAATATTTGATGCAAGGGTGTGGAGTTGGAAAACTTGGAAGAATCTACAAACAACCATCAAATAATATTAAAAAATGTTCCATTTCTGATTTAGTCATACCTATGCTTGGAATACAAGATGGCTCAAAGCACGACCGACGACCAATACACTGAGGATCCATGAAAAATATTGAATAAGGATATTTCCACCAAAGATACAATGTGGATCCATACCTCCATGACATGGACTTATCATAGCCATGAAAAATACACAGCGGAGCTATTAAATGATAAAACATAGCCACAGACCAATACAATGTGGATCTATGTGACAATTTATATATCTCCATGCTCAAATGATCTCCTTCCCATCTTGGGCAAAGCCGTTTAATAGAGTGAATGGTCAACACAGGGTCTTCGTCCCAATCCCTATGTTGTAAAAATATAGATATGTGAATAGATGTTTTGATGTCAAACATGGTACAAACCACTTGATTACCAGTCATTGGGGTAAATCATTAACAAGCATGAGGGAAATAATCAATGATGTCAATGACTCCCAAGGTACCCTAGTACATTCCAACGAATATGAATAAATGATATGAGGTCAAACATTCTTGTAATATTTCGATCAAAGGTCAATGATCTAAACCCACTGTCAGAAGTGAGGAGGCCTACCTTTTAGGAATGAAGGTCCCAAGGTACTAATTGGTTTCTAAGTCTAATTCCTGGATGATGTGTTGAATTCGATAGGTAAAGACTCATCAAAAGAGGGCCTTGATGTATCCCCCTGTCAACGTCATGAAACAGACATAGAAAAGTGATGTAATATGGTGAATCAAATGAGTATGGAATGACATAGAAAATGGAAACTGACAATACTTCATATGGATAGTTTGATGTGAAACTTCCCTTGAACATGATGAGGCACGAAAACATGACTTGGCAGCATTGACTCGATGAGTACCAAAACTATAATGTGATGACAATAAGAGCACTCTTTGACTAGATGAAAAAGTATGGTGACACATGGAACTGGTACAACTCGGAGACAAGAAGATTACCCAACTGTAAGACTACATGCAAACAAGTTCCATGTTCAAGGGTGAAAAAATATTCCATAAAGGATTCTCAAAAACTTGACCCACTTCCTTCAATTTTTTCCCCCACCTAGATAGATGAGTACCTATTTTTAATTTAACGAGCTGGAGGAGGATAACACATCCTTGATATAACTCACCTTCGGTAAGATCCTCTTCCTTTGTTTAAAAAACTGGAAGAAGTAAGGGATCATCCCCATATAAGCCCTTCGATGTGTAGTTTAGCGAGTCCAAAGAAGGAAAACTTGGTGATTTTTCATGTTTAGAGAGTCTGAAATGAGCTTAAAGGAGACTACAGGGGGGTTCTTTTTTATATAAACTTTACTAGTATGAAAAAGTGATAAAATTCTACTCGGTTACATTCTCATGTATTTACGAGAATGAGAAAGAACAAAAACTAAGATCGGTATTGGTTTCATTTTTACAGAAGCTTGAAATAAAATTAAACTATGCTTGTAAATTCCCAATGTAATTTCCAAAGTTTGGGATACCCATGGATGGTTGGTACTATACCCCCAGCTTGAAAAGCCAGCGAATTAACTCTAGAATGATAATCAAAGATTGGAGACATGCCCCCCAAAGATTCAATTCATTCACCAACTTTGGTGTTGTCACTAATTTATGTACTAGATGGAGAAAAAGAATAAGAGTGGATGAAATGAAGGTTCAAATATTAGACCTAACGAAAGAATCGACTCGAGATCTACAAGATATAGCTAAATATTCGACTCAATATCTACGAGATCTAGTGAAAAGACTCGACTAGGTATGAGAGGTGACTTATTCATTTTTTAACGAGCTTGACATATGAAAATAAATATGCTCATGGCTTTAGTTTCAATCCCTATATTTATGTTTCATTTTTTAATGATCTTTCCACAGAGAGGAAAACTATGCTCAAGAAATTTGTTTCATTTTTTAACGAACTTTCCAAAGAGAAGTGAAACCATGCTCAAAACCTCTCCTTGATCATGGCTTCCAAAAGAACAATTCTCTAAAAGGAATACATGTCAAGGGACAAACATCAGCCATGGATTTGAGGAGATCTTTTCCAGATGGAATAAAAACACTACGGAAGGGATACATATCGATGACCTCGATAAGGGTTGGGAGATCTGGCTCTAATAGCCATATCGAAGAGATGAACATGTCAAGTACCTGATCTAAGTCAATAGAAGGGATAGATTCCCTATCGTGAGGGGTTGATTGCATGGGGAAGGTCGTTACATAATTGACCTGTGGTGGGGCGAACATTGTTGGAATGTAAGGACCATTCAGGGAAGGCAGATGCTTTACCATCAAATGAGGGTCAATGAATGAAAGTTGGTCGATCGTTACTATGTTTCTTTTGTGAGGGAAACACATCACTTGAAAAAAAGTGGACAAAAAAGATCTCATAACATAGACATAGTCTCGCCAGAGGATCAGGTTAAATTCCAAGGGGACGTGAACTACCATCACATCGACATAGACCGTTTTTCCTCAAAACATAACCAGAAATTGGGGAAGGATCCCTAAAGTTCGACTAGCTCTTATGTCAAAGGTCAACATATTTTGAGTCATGGGTGCAAGTTGTGGGGAACCAAAATATTGTCAAGCATTCCCAGATAATATGCTTACATAAGCACCTTCATCTATTATAGTCCTAGGAATACTCCTATCACAAAACTTCATGGTGATTTGGAAAGGCACGTAAGAAGGAAGATGGTGTTCTGTCAAATTATTCCAATCAATAGAAATCATTTGATTTCTCAAAGGGGATTCCATCAGGATGGGAGGAGTGACCCCTTATCGGGGTGAATCAGTATTAATAAGGTAGACCTGAGCGACCTCCTCACTCTTTGAATGAGGAGTGGTATCGATCGATGATGCAACCGGGTCGACCACTTTGGTTACACTCTTCAAAGGAGGAGTGGGATCGATCGGTGATGGAACTAGATCAACCACTTTGGTTTCACTCTTCAAAGGAAGAGTGGGATCGACCGATGGAGGAACTAGATCGAACACTTTGGCACTCCTCAAAAGTGGAGTGTAATTGATCGATGACGGAACTAGATCAACCACTTTGGTTTCACTCTTTAGATGAAGAGTGGGGTTGAACGATGATGGAATTGGATCAACTACTTGGGTTTATGGTTGAACCGAGGATGAAACCAGATTTACCACCTGATCAACCGGACTGACCAGGGATGGAATCAGATTGACCAGTCCATTAACTAATGACGGTTTAGGAGAAATATTACAATAACCACTTGGAATTTGAATCTTTTCCAAAATATAAGAAGCCTCATTCATATGAGGGAAAAGGTGAGAGTAATGATCACCTTCGCATAACAAGTAAGGAAATTTTACAGTTCTATTCTTCTTACGAACCTTAATGTCACTAGCTAACAAGGTGTCACCAGCATGTCCGATAGGGGATGATGACATGGAATACCACATTTCTAAGACCTTGGGGAGACTAGGGAAATCCCTCAGAAAGTGGTCACCCTTACAAAAACTGCAAGGGAATTTTGTAGATTTTAACCTTGTACAATATTTACTGCAAATAGATTTTCAGTAAAAGAACATAAAAGATACAATGGCAAATACAAACATTACACAAATATTTTTCCCCTGGAAAACCTGCATATTCTATATTCATTCATAGTGATACATTGTTTACAATACAATATACATATAGGAGATAGCGGCACCCAAGACCCTAACCCAATGACCTAGATTAGTCAAAAACCCTAATTCCTTAACCAAAAATAGAAAACCATTGGCAAAGAAACCATGTTCCGAAAAACCACCTAAATATGTGACACTACTACTCATGCAAATAATATAACAGATACCCAACAAATTTGGGTTTAGGATGATTCATTTTAATCTTTTTGACTTTATCAACACTACCAATACGATTAATCATAGTTGGTTTCTTGGATCCAATATGATCTGATGTGGTTGGAGGCTTGGTCCCTTTCTATTTCTTCTTCTTCTTATCAACCTGCCTACTTGCTTTAGAGATTTCACTAGGACAAGAATGAGAAAAGGAAGTTGAGTTGACGGGTGAAGGAGAAAGGTCGACATGAAGTTGATGTGTGGGTGGTGTTCTTACATCAAAATAACTAGGTGCATTTAGAGTACAAGTAATATTCGATATCACTGGAGTGGGGAACAACCAAACCAGTAATCCGATCATTATTCCCAGAAGAATCAGTGTGGAAATGCATGGAGGACCATTATTTCCAAAAGAAGAAAAGGTGAAAGGTTCCCTGCAAAAAAGGGTTCCTCCATTGGTACTCCCAGGAGTTCACTCCATTGACACTAACTTGACCTAAGTTCCACTAAGGAAACAAAACAACACATGCTACAAATATGTGAAGCAAACAATCAAACAAACCACCCCTTAATGAAACCACTAGTTGGTGATGAAATACAACATCGCCAGATCAATATAGGAAGGGGTTGGGATAGAGAGGGTGGATCAATTATGTTGGATACCTACTTAATGGACATACTCCTAGGTGCAACCTTCCACATAATAATCATGGATTTACCATCCAAGGAGCTCGAGTGATTTTGGCCAATGTTTGTTCTGTTGGAAGATTGGTTGTTGTCATTGATGTCAATCCTAGTCATGGGTTTTGGACCGCAAGATTGATGAAGGTATTTGGACATGAAGGAAAATGCACATGTAGATACAAGACCCATGGATGGATAGTATACATCATGTTGTTTCTGGTGTTATGTGGCACATCACATGGATCCTCGTGGTTAAGGAGAAATAAATTTTTGAAGATGACAAAGTGAATTGAAGAAGGAAGTACATGTAGGCCCTGAAGATAATTAAAGAAAAGAATTAAAAAATATGAAAGTGTCAGGTCGGCCCTAATTTCAAAAGGAAGTGACATAAATGGTATAAATAAATTTCATTATACATTCATTTTATACACAAGCGAATTTAAGAGGAAATCAGAAGTAAAGAAGGTCGAATTTCAAGGGACGATGAAGTCTTTTGGTGATGTGTTCTAAGGTGTTCTGGGTAAAATAGTCATAACTTCTTCATAGATAATCCAAATGACATGGGACAAGTTTCATTTGAAAGAGTAGGGATTGTAGTTTCTTGTGTGTGAGTTTCATAATATGACATTAAATATTGAGTGTGGGGCATTATGTGCAAGTTTGGTCTCCTGAATAAACCAAAATTGAACAAGGTGTACCATTCTCTCTATAACTTGTTTTTGGGGAGGATTCAAGGAGTGAAACTTGGAGGATTTTCAGAGAATACATTGATTAATATTAACTATAGGATCATATTACTCCAATAATTGAACAATTTCATAAATTGAAGAAGTCTCAAGAAGCATTATCTGGTTCTATGTGATGATTGGTTGATGGTGATGATTTAATGTAAAGTTTTGTTATCTCTCATATATTCTTGTGTGGAAGGAAGGGGAAAGGATGGAGAGTTAAAATATCTCATGATATTGGAGGATTGTATCTTCCTCTTGGAGGTTTATCCCTCCCTTTACATTTGGAAGTTGTAGATACCTTTGGAATTCCTTACTTCCCTTGAACAATAACTATTGATTATTTCTCATATATTGTGCATGTTGTATTGTGGTGTATTGGTGTAACTCTTATACTATTGTTTATTGCTCATTGGATATAATTGAATGGTTTAAGTATAAGTTGAAAAATATTTTAAATTGTACTTGATAATGATTCATCCCCCACTCAGTATCAACAATTTGTATCAGAGTGGGTTACCGTCAGTACAGTTTAACCACTGGAAGGAAGATCCTAAGAAGAAATGGAAGACAAAATTCCATATGGGATTCCACCATTTTATGGAAGCAATTTTGAATACTAGAGTAATAGGATGGAAACTTACTTGAAATATCTTGGGGAATATGTTTGGTTCTCAATTGCTTCAGGATGCAATGCTTTGAAGAAACCAAAGACTGCAGCTCAGAAGGAAGCAAAAAGGAACAACAAATTGGAAATAGATACCATCCTGGATGGATTGATGGATTCAGTGAAATACAAGGTGGGATCATGTGCATCATCAAAAGAGATTTAGGACAAGATAACATACCTTTATGTAAGGGAATAAGCAGAAGAAGAAAAAGAAGAATAAGTTGAAGCAAATTACAACATCTTAGATTTCAAAGAAGAAAATAGAGGTCAGTTCTTTTGCTTTAATTGTGAAAGAGTAGGTCATGTTGAATTTGAATGTACTTGTCCAAGGATTGAAAGAAATTAAACTGAAGAAGAATAAAATCATGAAGAAAAATTTATTCAACAAGAAGATGAGAATCCTAAAAAATTGAAGCATGTTGAGATTGAAAATAGAAATCTCAAAGACACGCAAAGAAAACTAAGAAGTGAATTGGGTAGTTGTGAAAAGACAGTTGTAAGATTGAAGAAACAATTAGAAGACTTTGAGAAACTAAGAGAAGAAACCATTTCCTTGAAAAATCTACTCGAAGAAGAAAGAAGAATAGGAGAAGTAAGGAATGTCCAAATGATGAAGAAAGAAGAAGATTGTGAGAAACTTGAATGAGAAGTTGTCTCATTGAGGAAGAGCTTAAGAAACTCTCAAGTGCCAAAAAAATTAATGCATCTTAGATGCGTGGGTGAAACTTCATACAAAGAAGATGCAAATACCAACAAGAAGGTTGAAGAAAGAGTTACATAGACAATTGATGAGAAGTGGACCAGGTTACCAAAAAGAAGGAATGATTACAAAAGAGATGAATATCCAAGAAGACCTCCTACCTTCAGGAATCAAAGAATATTCAATCACTATGAAGGAAACTACAGAATAATAGATCATGAACCCGGATGGGATACATCACAAAGAAGGCCACTTACTCCAAGGTATCAAAATTTCTTTCTTGGTCATTGTTATACTTGCAAATATTTTGGACATAAGGCAATTAATTATAGAATCAATGAAAGGAACAAATATGCAAGAAAAATGAATGTTGTAAATAGAAGATATGGAAATAATCGTGGATTTTTCAACAAAAGTTATAATTTATTTTCCCCATTGATGGACAAAAATATTGTATTCTACAAATGTAATTATCTTGGACACAAAGCATGAGATTGCAGATATATGAATGAAGATGTCTCTATGCCAACCACAGTATGGAGAAGGAAAGAGATTCCAAACAATGAAGATTGTTGAATAGCATTAACCATTGAAGAATGTAAAGAAGAAGATGAATGGTACATAGACAGTGGGTGTTCTTCACACGTGACCGGGGATCAAGACAAATTCATCATCTTGAAGAGAAAGGGTGGCAATGTTGCATTTGGAGATGACTCATCTGCCAAAATACTTGGAGAAGGTGTAGTAGAACTTGGAATAAAAAATGTAAAAGAAAATAATGTTCTATTGGTTGAAGACTTGAATCATAATCTACTTAGTGATAGTAAAATGTGTGATCAAGGATACACTCTTACGTTTGACTCCCGAAAATGTAAAATCAGAGAAAATAACTCAAGAAGATTGGTTGCAACTAAAACAAGAAGATCGAACAACATATACATCCTAGACATGAAGACGAGAGAGAAGATAGAAGCCACATAAAAGGATTCCAAGGAAGAAAAAGTTTCAAAGACCAAAAATAAGGATGAAGTATTATTGAGTGCCACATGTTCAGGGGGAGCATCCCCAAAGAATAGAGTTACCTTTTTCCATTAAACTCAGGGGGAGAATCCCTACCCTTTTCCATTGATTTCAAAGGGGGAGATAAATTGAGATCGTGATGATAGGGGGAGAATGAGTGTTTCCATCAATGACAAAGGGGGAGATTGTTGGAAGATTGGTTGTTGTCATTAATGTCAACCCTAGTCATCGGTTTTGGACCACATTGATACAAGACCCATTGATGGATAGTATACATCATGTTGTTTCTTGTGGTATGTGGCACGTCACATGGATCCTCATGGTTGAGAAGAAATGAATTTTTGAAGATGACAAAGTGAATTGAAGAAGGAAGTACATGTAGGCCTAGAAGATAATTAAAGAAAAGAATTACAAGCTAAGAAAGTGTCAGGTCGGCCCTAACGTCAAAAGGAAGTGACATAAATGGTATAAATAAATATCATCATACATTCATTTTATACTCAATTCGAATTTCAGAGGAAATTAGAAGTAAAGAAGGTTAAATTTCAAGGGAGGATGAAGTCTTTTGGTGATGTGTTCTAAGGTGTTTCGGGTAAAAAAGTCATAACTTCTTCATAGAGAATGAAAATGATGTGGGACAAATTTCATTGTTAAAGAGTATGGACTATAGTTTCTTGTGTACGAGTTTCAAAATCTGATGTTAAATATTGAGCATTGGGCATTCTGTACAAGTTTGGTCTCCTGAATAAACCAAAATTGAACAAGGTGTACCATTCTCTCTATAAATTCTTTTTGGGGAGGATTCAAGGAGTGAAACTTGGAGAATTTTCAGAGAATACATTGAGTAATATTATCTACAGGATCAGAGTACTCCAAGAATTGAAGAATTTCAGAAATTGAAGAAGTCTCAAGAAGCATTATCAGGTTCTATGTGATGATTGGTTGATGGTGATGATTTAATGTAAAGTTTTATTATCTCTCATATATTCTTGGGTGGAAGGAAGGGTCAAGGATGGAGAGTTCAACTCTCTCTTTATATTGGAGGATTGTATCTTCCTCTTGGAGGTTTATCTCTCCCTTTACATTTGGGAGTTGTAGCTACCTTTGGAAGTCATTACTTCCCTTGAACAATAACTATTGATTATTTCTCATATATTGTGCATGGTGTATTGTGGTGTATTGGTGTAACTATTATACTATTGTTTTTTTCTCATTGGATATAATTGAATGGTTTAAGTATAAGTTGAAAAAGGTTTTAAATTGTACTTGATACTGATTCACCCCCCTCTTAGTATCAACCTGTTCCAGCTACATTGAAGACTTCCCTTCACTATCACCTCATGTAAGGACCCTAAATATTATGGCTACTAAGTTCACCAACTCACAATCAGCCTCTAGGAGGATACAATCGACAGTCGAGTCCGAACGTATGGGAAGGATAAAAAGTTTGAAATCCTTCAAGAGAATTGAGGAAACGTGGACCAGTAGAACTCCGGAGGACCCCAAACAGATTCTTAATTCATGAAGAACCAAGAACAAACGAATATATTTGGACCTCAAGAATAACCCCCAATATATGATCTTACTACTACGAACAGTTATACCTCAGAGGGATAATATTTTTTTCTCTCTCGAACATGACCTAGTGCGTAACCCCTATGTTAGAGGGGTATTCCAACTATGATTATAAGAACAATTGGATTTAATGATCCCTACCAAAATATTCTATGTTTGTATTATGGATTCGGAAAGTTATACTCAGAAACTATTCCAAATCCCTACACCTGCTAATGTAAGTTCGCTACCAGAAAATATAAAAATGTATGATAAATTTTATAAGTGCTTGATTTTAGGGTTATTGTTTACTCAAGGGTGTGAAAGTGAAACTGATGATGTTAAGCCTTGAATCCAAAATAATTCAAAATATTATATGCAAATATTTTTCTTCAATGAATCCTACATACGGGATGGAGAAGAGGTTCAATTTTTGTCAACGAAAAACACCCAATTCCCAAATTCAATTTGCTAAATGCAACCTAGTTATCTACACTACCCAAAAAAAAGATTGAAACTATATTTCTTTGTTTGATTTTAATATATAAAGACATCAAATGAAAATCCTTTATAAATCCTTTACTTTCAATCAAAACAAAGAATCAGATGCAGATGCAAAAGACATGAAGCAAAAAGGGCTTCAAACAAAACATCCACTCTAAATAATGAGAATTGAAAGAAAAAAACAAGTAGGAGATAACATGTTCTAAAAATAACTCAATAAAGGATTACACAATCAACAACCATTCAAGAAATACAAGAAATTTCAGAGAAGAATACAAAAACTGATAAGGAGAAAGAGAAATCACTCAAATTGTCCTAACAAAACAAGAAGCAAGAAAGAGAAATATCGCAATTTGGAAAGGTGAAAGATCAAATAAATACAAAAAAGAGTGATAAGTATCAAATATCAACCCAAAATACGTCACAAACCAGAATACAGACTCTGGGAAAGACCTTTGTAAAACAGACAGAAACAATTGAGCAGAAAAGGGAATAAAACACAAAAATAGGAGATGAATGCTCCCTAACTCAAGGGCACAGAGAGGTATAGAGATATTTAAATAACTACAGGGGATCACTAATTAGAGATCAACACTCTGTGCTGCACTAGAGGGGAGCACTATCCTTCCCTGAAATTCAAAACAGAGACAAAATCCTGAGAAAAACTCCCCCAGAATTCAAAGAAATTGGTGAAAATACTAGTGAAGATGGGAGAAAGTAAATAGATCAATAAAAAACAATAAAGTGATCTAAAATATGGGGAAAAGGTAGGGATTATCCAAGGAAATACAAATCATTGTTTCTCCCCACTTGAGTCACCAATTTATATTATGGGAAAATCCCCCTACGGACAGGTGAATATCCCATTGGATTCTAGACCCCTATACCAAGATAGAAAAGTGCAAATGGACACTAACATTCCTTTGAATATAAATAACTAAACATAAATATAAAGAGAAGGAAGAAAGTCAGATTCACCCTATTCTGATGTTTTTCCTCACTTCTCCAACTTGAGCTTGATCTCTGAGCTCCTTAGCACTATTTGACACCTGCAATGCAATGGACAACAAGACAAAGAACTCCTACTCTACTCTATAAGATTATTCCAATCAAATCCATATATAAGACAAACATATGTAAATATACATAGGTTATAAGGAAATAGGCCAAGGAATATATTAATGAGAAATATTAAATAAATACTTACAGACTGTAGATGCAGTTGCAACATCTTCCCCAAGTCCTCCTCATCCATCCCTTTGCACAAAACTCCCAAAATCATAGGTTTGATATCCTAAAGATTTATCCCAAGACCAAAGGTTTGATACCTCAAGTATACACACCCTTCTCCATGTGAATCCATCATTATATAGGATTTGGAGGCTTAACCACCATGGAGAGGATCAATCATCAGATCCACTAAAAAGGGATCTGAAAGATATTTAGGGAGAAAATATATCTTAAGGATTTTAGGGAGGAAATATCTCTAAAGTATTTTAAGGAGGAAATATTTCAACCATCCATGAGATCCTCCACCTTCCCTAAAAAATAGGAAACCAAATGTGAGGTGGATTCTCAAACTTAATTAATTTCTTTTTGATGAATATTAATAATAATTCATGTGCACATGGTATTTTGGCCTTCATGTAATATATCCCTCCTCCACATTAACTAGGGATTGTGACATAGTTTATCCCATGGTGTCAAGGTGTATGAGACAATCATATGACACTTACTAAAATTAGGGCGACGTACCTAGATGTGAAAATTCCATGTGTAACACCAATAAAGACACAAAAAGTAAACATTGGGACGAAAAAGAATCCAAAGTTTGTGCAGATAGGATATTATTGGAGTGATGAAAATATGAAGAAGATTGCATATTTATTGTTTGAGTATCATGATCTATTCCTAACTACATTATCAAAAATAAAGGTGATAGTTGCGAAATCCGCTGAGACGAAGATCCCTTTGAAGCCAAGTGCTAAATTAGTGCGATAGATATCCTACAGGTTAAATCTGAAGTACAAAGAGGAGGTGAAACAATAAATAGACATGATTTTTGACACAAAGATCATTGAACCAGTCGTGGACTCATAATGGATAATTCTAATGGTGGTACACGATAAGAAAATAGGAGGAGTCAGGATTTGTGTATATTTTTAGGAAGTTAAATGATCATGTCTGCATGATCCATTTCCAACACCATTCACAGATGAGGTACTGGAGAATGTAGGAGGGAACGAGGCTTATTATTTCATAAATGGATTCTCAGGGTACCATCATATCAAAATTGTAGATGAATATAGATATAAATATACTTTTACGACATAGTGGGGGAGTTACCAGTACACAGTGATGCCCTTTGGACTGAAGAATGCACCGACATTGTTGTCAAGAGTTGTGGTTGCAGCTTTGAAGGAATTTATTGAAAATTTCCTTGAATTGTACTTAGATGATTGGACTGTGTTTAGTCTACTGAAGGGTCACATCAAATTACTCATATTAATGTTGGATAGGTGTAGACAATGTCGTACTTCACTGAATTTAAAGAAGTGTATTTTTTTCGCACCTTTTGGAATCTTTTTGGGCCATGCAGTCTGCAAGCATAGATTATTAGTAGATCCTGCCAAGATCCATAGATTTGGGCACAATACTGTCTCAACCAGGGGAAGGAGACATAGTTCACTCAATTACTTTTTCAAGTAGGAAGATGTCCATAACATAGAAGAATTACACTACAACATAAAGAGAGGGATTGGAAATGGTATATGTGCTATAGAAGTTTAGACATTATTGATTGGGTTCTCATGTTAAGATGTACATAGACCATTCTTTACTAAACTACTTAGTGAATGAGCCATTGTTGGCGGGGAGAATATGTAGGTGGTTATTGATGTTTCAAGAATACAATTTTGAGGTTGTTGCGAAACCAGGGAAGTTAAATGTAGGACCTAATCACATATCACGCATACTATTAGGAGAAGTTGTGGGGAATCTAGATGACAAATTTCCAGATTCACAATTATTTGTATTTGATATGGTGGATGACTACATCACAGACATCATCCAGTTTCTAAGTACAGGGCTAGCCCCGCCCAAAATGAAAATTGCATAAAAGAAACAATTAGTGGTTAAAATACTAGACTATCAGTTCATTGTAGGGAACTTATACACATTCAGAGAAGATGGAATATTGAGACGATGTGTATTGGAGAATGAAACGACTATGATACTCATAGAAGCACATGAAGGGATTGTAGGACACTACGTCGGTAGAGATATTGTGAAGATTATCTTGTGCATGGGGTTATGGTTGACACTTCATAAAGATGCCAAAGAATATTGTGAGGCATGCGATGTATGTCAAAGGGCAGGAAAGCCATCCAAGAGGGATGAAATTCCTTTACACCCACAAGTTACGTTGCCAGAATTTGATAAATGGGAAATAAATTTTTTGGAGCCAATAAACCCATCAGTAAGAATACTAGTAGCGAGGTACATAATCGTTGGGACAGATTATTTGACTAGATAGGAAGAAGCAACACCAGTCACAGATTGCACCATGGAGATTGATGCACAATTTCGATTTGATAACGTAGTCACACGATTTGGATTTCTGCACATATTACTCAGTGTAGTCACACGATTTGGATTTCTGCACATATTACTCAGTGATCGAGGAACACAGTTCCTAAATAAGACAATTACAACATTGACTAAGGAATTTCAAATTCATCACTAGAAGAGTACATTGTATCACCCTTACGATAATGGGACAGTTGAAGATTTTAATAAAATTTTGGAGAATTCTTTGACAAAGATCTATAATGTAGGGAGAGATGATTCATAAAGGGTTCATGTTGTTTTTTGGGCATATGATTCCAACCCCCCTTCTCCTAGGGTTGCATGACCTCCCGGTCAAGGATCTTAAATTCTTAGAGTTGAATTAGCTCTCTGAAACCTTAATGATCTCATTTGTAAATAACCACAGGTCTCTTCGGTCCTTTAGTGCAAGTTATATGACACTCATGACCTCTCCCTTCGCTCTACCGGGTGATTAGTGTTCAGGTGCTAGCTCCTCCTCCATTAGCGCCTTCCCACATATGACCTCCTGCTATGACATAGGGCCCAACTTCCGAGTGCTACGGGACTTCGCACTTCATGAACTCGCGAATTAGTTTTCCTCTCTTCTTCTGATGTTTGAAATTTTGTGCCCTTCTTGCCTCAAATCAACAGTCCACAACTTTCTGTGTTTCAACGGTCCATATCAACTCTTCGCAAATAAGGACTTCGTGTTCCAGGAAATTGGAAAAAAAAACTCTCTTCTCCTTTCCAAATCTATACATCAGATTTAACCCTTCTAAATCAATGACTGTGATTTATTTCATAATTTGGACTTCGGGAGTTTCAACTTTCAACCTTTGCTTTCCTCCCAAATGAATGGATTCTTTCCACATTTCCTTTTGAAATGGCTATAATTTACTTCAAACTATCCAATGGCCGACGTTTATTTTGGCCCTTCAACTCTCTGGGCTTCGAGAGTTTCAAGTCTCAATCTGAAAATCTTGAAGTGATTTCTCAAGAGTTCATAATCTATCGCCATGTATCCTTCTGGATTAGATGGTATAGATATCCTTCAGGTCTTTGGCGATCTCTCCTCCCATGTATACATAGATTTTAAAGCTCGTGCACTTTTCCTGAATCCAACGGTCTGAAATAATTCATCTCCTCTTGGATAGATCTTCACCCTTCACCTTGCCCAACCTTCGTAAATTCTTCTTCTGAAAGATTTCTTCGACACTTAGTCGATTCCTGATCCTGTGTACTCCTTGCAACCGACCTCTACACTTTCTTGCGAGAAAAACCCAAGTTATTTATCCAAGTCAAAGACTTCGCATACACACGCCTTGCACTTAACATGCACACTCTACATTCAAAAGTTACACACTATCTCTTCTAAGATTCGAGTCGAACAAGAATCTCTCACATGCACTCCTTGCATTCAATATGCACTCCTTTCATAACTTACAGAAGAGAAACAATTTAAACTTATTCAATTCTTCATAAGTTCATCCATTCACCATGAACATCATACACCCACAAAAAACATAACAACAGTAAAAATGTAAAACAATATCAACGTTGTACAATTGGATCAACTTCCTCTGTTATATTCATTCCAAAAAACATGATTACAGCTTCTATCTTCTTGCAGACAAAAAATTGAAATACTTGTCTAAAAACTGAGAGCACTCTCCGCTCTTCTTCCTTCTATCTAAGTTCTATCACCTTCTACTTTAGTGGATACCTACTCAACCTAATTAAATGCAACCTAATGACTAATCAAGGAAAATATCCTACACCTATAATATTTTACAGTTGTGTAAGGATTTACAATCACTCTGTCATTTCAAATGGTTGCCCGACTTTACAAACAACTAATTTAATTAACGAGAAATTCAAAAAATCTCCACACCGCTACCAAGATGGTTAAGAGTCAGTTTGGTTATTTCAATGCATGAAGTGTCGAGTTTGCTTCTACCTCTGCTTTTCTTGATTTGATAGATATGCTCCTACATCATACTCCTCTGGCCAAAATATTCATGGGCTCCTGTCCATGAGCTCTTTCACTATTTTTCCGTACTTCAAAATATTAGGTTCATTTACCCAACTTGAATCTTCCATTGGGTGATCCTTCTAGTTCACTAAATATTGAGGGTGCATCTTTCTTATGGTTTTCCTTCCAATTCTTTGTTCCAAAATTTTCTCCATCCGAGGTTTTCTACTGTGAAAATCTATTGTTCCCACTAAATCTCTTCATGATCATCTAATTCTCCTATGACATCTCTATTATAAGTATACAAATCTGCAACGTTGAATATCAGTGATATTCCAACATTGTCCGACAACTCTATCTCATAAGCATTTGCTGAAAAGTTTCTAAGGATATTGCATGGACCTATCTTCTTCATCTTCAACATATTATATGTTTCTCTTGGAAACCTTCAGTTTCTCAGATGAGCTAAAACTTCATCTCTCACTTCAAATTGGACTTCCCTTATTTTTTGATCAACTATGTCCTTATACTTTCGATTACTATCTTGTATCTGCCTCCTAACTTGATCATGAATTATTTGCATTTATGTAGCAAAATCTTCTGCTCCAACACTCCTGAATTTATCTCGTTTCAACTCTCTCAATTCTACAACCCCTCTTGGTTGTCTTCCATATACTATCTCAAATGGACTTTTTCCAGTTCTCATGTTAGCTAAATTGTTAAATGCAAATTTTGCCTGAGCCAGAATATGATCCCATTGACGACCTTGTTCAATGAGTAAACTCCTTAAAACAATTCCCAGACTCTTGCTCACCACTTCAGTATGTCCATCTGTCTGAGGATGATATGTTGAACTAAAAGATAAATTAGTTCCCAGCCTCTTCCATAGAGTCCTCCAAAAGTGTCCTACGAACTTAGTGTCCCTGTCTCTAATACCCCAAGGACATGCCCCAATTGTATTTATAAATTGTAAACATGTTTTGTAGGCTGGTGAGATAAGTGTTGATAAGATGGCGTGATTATGTGTTTATTAGGCCGGAGAGCCTAAGTGTTAAAGGCCAAGAGCCTGATTTTGTATATGTAACTATGCAGATCATTAATAAAATATAAGCATTGTTGCATGCAGACTGACCACGAAGAAAGAGTGATGGGGGACTAAGCTTCCACAAGGTTGGCTAAGGGAGGAGGCTAAGTGTGTGGGCCTAGGGGCTAAGCTAGGGGGATTACCTCTAAAGGGGATAATAATTTATTATTATTTCATGAAGTCTAAGGTGGACATGTTGAGTGTTTTCCTAAGTTCTTGTAAAGGGAACATGTGCTAAGTGGAACTCATGCAGATCTAGGAAGACAAGTGTCAACCTTGGCGCATGTAGTTAAAACTGATGAGTCAGCCATGTTGGGGGGGGGTTCAATCATTATTTCATCCTCCACCTTCATTCATGGGGATTCCCGTCTAAACCTATTTTTGGCCTCTGCGTCTGTATCTGCATAATTGCGCATAGTGAAGGTTGTTTGGGATTCCATTTCCCCATTCTCCATTTAAAATCGTTGGTCTCTGTCACCGACCTCTTTACATCCGCGGTCACCCAAGAAATCACACATGGGAAAGGGACAATAAAAACTGACCTATGTGTCCTGTGAACCCAATGAGAACCCATGGATTGATCCACATATTCGGTGAAGCCCAAGTATCCTGTGTATTATCTGTGTCATGTGTGGGTTGTTTTGGCCACGCAGTTCTTGGACTGAGTGTGGCTTTTTTTCGTCATATGTTCCTTGTTGAGCCTTGTTTTTGTCCTCCTTGTGCGAGAACAGAGTTGAAGGAACAAGTTTTCAGGCCTATGTGCAACACTCTCTCCAGGTGAGGGAGGTGGTTGTAGTTGAAGAGGGAGGTTGTCAGGCCTATGAACAACTCTCCCAGGTGAGAGAGTTTGCTTGGAAGCGGTTTTCTCCCAGAGAGAGTCCAGCACTAGCTACAAAGTTCTGAGAATTATTGATCCAACCTATTGTCGAGACCCTGAGAGGGAGGTGAAGAAGACGATAGACTGTGTGACAGTGAAGGTGTATACTCCCGGGAGGAACAAGCATGTGGGGAATGGCAGTCTGTGAGTAGTGGGCATAAGAAGGCTCCTGGAGAGAATCCTTCCGGTTGCATTGTGAAGTTCCCTATAACCTCTACGTAATATAGGATTCCCTTTCCCTGGGTGGATCTTAGTCCCATCTCGAGGGTGACCCACTGTTAAGCATGATGAGCAGAGTGGTCTATGGATGGGATGTTCGTGCAAGGTCTGCATGTAGTTGGTGGATTTACTCCAGCTAAAAGATAAGTAACAATCTGTGCTTAATTTATACATTATGCATGTTTCTTCTATTGATGATTGAATGTTATCATGTCTTCCATTTCATGTGGATTTACTGTTAATCTTGTTGAATCTAAATGGTAACAATAACTCTGTGTTATGTGTTTAATTTCGATTAAAATGCATGGTATATATATTTATATGTGATTTTTCTGCAGTGGTAGCATTACTTGGTCTCTATGGAGGGTCGAGGATGCTACAGTTTGGTATCATAGCTAAGTTAGATATGAGTAGTGGAATTTCCCAAGATGGTTGATGGTTGGGGATGTTACAAATTGGTATCAGAGCATGGTTACAAGACTGAGCCTGGATGGGCCATGTTAGTGGAAGTTGAAGAAAAATTTATAGAAAGAATTGTTGTTGAAGTAGAGAAAATTCAAGTTTAGAGCTAAGGTTTCAACGTTGAGCCTGGATGGGCTTGGTATGTGGTCATTGGACCCAAGCTTTCAAAAGGAAATTGTGTTTGGAGGGCCAATTTCGAACCTCAGAACCTTCCCGAGTGGCAATAATTTACCTTGGTCATGTTACGAAGCTCAAGAGGAGTAGTGGTGTCGTAAAACCATAACATAAGTGGTATTGGGCCATAGAGTAATGTGGACCTTAGGATCTACTCAGGAGAAGAAAAATCCTTCACGACCATCAGATGTGGTAATGTTGAAAGGTAGTTAGCCATGAATTCCTTTGGAAATCCGCAGAGTAACAGAGTCTCTTCTACACCATAGGATCTGTTCGCAAGGAAGATAAATCCTTTACGACTGTTAGATCTAGAGAAGGTGTAGAAGGGTTAACCCATAAGCCCTTCGAACTTCGTGACATCAATGAATTTTGATGCCAGAAACAACAGAAGGGTCGAATCTCGAAGCTCCGGAGTGGATCTACACCGTAGATATGGAGAGGAGAGCTCGACTGTTGGATCAAGCCAATGTTAAAAGGTCAAACGCAGTAGTGAAGGGAGAAATCCCCTGAAGAGCCAAAGTAGTGAGTCATGATGATGTCACTTGGTTTGACGTGGACACATGGGTTGTGTGCCACGTATAAGTGGGTTTCGAACCCATGGACTATTGAATTTCCATATGGAACATGACGTGTGACACCCATATAATTGGGCCACGAGTCAATCGCTAGTATTCTGCCATGTGGCTCTCTGTATGAGCATATTTAGTGGGACCCAAGGTTACATAACGAAGTTAAAGGTCATAGGACCCACACTGGCATTGATCACGATACATCAAGATCGACAACCAGGAGGCATTGTGGGGATACAATTTGCACGAGAGTTAATTCTCCAAGGCGGTCTCACAATCCAAACCCTAGCTTCACCAAGGGGTTACGTGTCAGCGTCAAAAGAATTTTGGGATGAAAGGAAGGTTACTCCAAACCCTCATTGTATGGCCCCATAATTGGAAGAGCACTCAGTGATGTGACGTAATGAAGTCACCAAAGCTGATTGGGAATGTTCAGAGATTAACAGTTTGGGATGCGCGAATGTGAAATCCTCCAAAGTCCCGGAGCTTCAAAGTTATGGAAATCAGACACCTAAGGTTCCATAGTAAGTTTCAATTGTTAGATACTAAGTAGAAGTGGATGGTTGATCCACCCTATGTCGTGAGTTTGGTAATATGGAACCTCGAGAGATTGTTGTGTGGTGCTTGGAAATATTCCGAAGCCGAAGGCTTGAAGACTCGAGTAAGCACCTAGTGATCAAGCGCTTGGTCATGACCCATGGTTGCATGGGTTGGGGACTGAGAGAAAGGGTCTAGTGCCTGAAAATGATTACAGAGCAGAGAAGAGATCGGAAAGAAAATGAAATCTAAATGTTTTCTTAAATCAGATTGGTTTGAATGTGTAAACTGGTGAAGTATTGAATAAATTTCAATTGTTTCTCTTCTTTGAGTTTTCGAGTGTAAGAAGTGCACATTTTCTGCAAGGGGTGAGTTGAAAAAGGTAATTTAACCTCATAGAATCTCAGGAGAGATATCATTGAACCTTCATCAGCAGAAGTGTAAGGAGTGCACAGGAAGAACTCTGTGTTGAGTTTAGAGAGAGATAGAGTCACTAAGAACTTTGTAGGGATCTGCCAAGCATGCATCGAGTGAGTGCAAGTGTGAACATAGATAAATATTTGTTGATTTCAGGGAGAAGCGTATCAGAGGAATATACTCACACAGTTTTTGAACACTCTGTAGAAAATGCTCAGTAAGGTGTGCTTTGAGCAGAAGGTTGCCAGGAGGGCACAAAGTTTTCCTTTGAAAGGAAACAGAAGGGCCAAGACCCTTAGGAGACTAGGTAATTCGAAAAGCTCAGAAGAGATAATGAAAGGAGTGTGTGGGAGATAGACTCATTTTAAGTTCTAAATACCATAAGAGATAATCCTTATGAGAGAGAAGATGATATCTAGGAGGCAGACTCTCTGGAGAAAGTTCAAAGGATGAAGCCTTTGAACACTGAGAAAATATTCCAAGTCAAAAGAAGTCAAAACCTCAGGACGAGGAGCGAGAGGAGCCATCATATTGGTTGTGGGGAGGAGCCTAGACCATTAGATCAATGTCCAATAGAACAAAGGAAGCGTAGAGGAGAGGAACAAATCCCATGCATTAGGTCTGATCATGAAGGACCAACAACCATTGGATTCAGAGGTAAGCGCACGAGACTTAACCCGTGTGTGCGCAGGAGAAGAGGACTTGTCAAAGTCCCAAAGTATCGAAGTGATTTGGGACCATCCATCATCAAGGAGGACAGGTGGCGTAAGAGCCACAACTTCAAAAGTTTGTGGACAAGGAGGAGGATAAATAGTCAAAGTAAATCTTGGTCATTGATCTAAAAGTGGATGCATTGCGCCATATCTGGAACTCTAGGTATGGAGCACTCCAATGGAAAGAAGAGAGTGATAGCACTGAAGTCCTGAAGGATATCTTGATCATTGATCAAGGAGGAGTTCGAAGGACCATTGATCCGGTCTTGGTCGAAAAGGGTCGAAGCTTCAAAGAGAATCATGGTCATTGATTTGGAGAGGACGCATGGCAGAAGATCTCTCACTCAGGGAAAATTCACTATGGATATTTTTCTGTGTGGAGATGTGAGAACTCCTGAAGGCTAGAGATACATAGTTCATTAGAACCATCTGATTGTTGAGGAAAGGTATCATTAGATCTTCCACTCTGGAAGATTGTCATACGGGAAAAAGAAGATAGTTGAGAATTGAAACTCTCGAGGGCTGGAAAGCTGGAATCAACCATAGCTGTTGATTTGGAAGGGAGCTACATGTCAACAGATCGTGTAGATATAGGATCACGTGTGGAAGGAGGATAGAAAATAGTCGTTGATCGAGAGGTATCACTGAGGAATTAGAGATCGACGAACAAGCTATATTGCGGGGCTAGAACTTTATCAAATGTTAAAAATCTAAGAGTGGGCCACAATTTATACCATAGTTTTAACAAAGTGATGCATGGCAGCTGGAGGTGAATTGAGGTGATAAATGAGGGTTGGCCTAAAGCCACTCTTGACCATGAACGCAATCATAGTTTTCCATGAGGTCATAGCCCAGGGTCTTATGAAGGAAAGTACTAACGCAAAAGGGGCTAGCACCTAAAACCTGGAGTTTTGGAAACACATAGGAATAGCTTGCGGGTATGACAAGACCTGCACCTAAAGGAGAAAATGAGACCTATGTATAATTATTTTGGGTTCGATCACAAGCCCAAAGAGTTAATTCGCCTTAACTTTTGGAAGGATCCTTTGACCGGGAGGTCAGAAGATCCCACTGAGGTAGGGGCACTATGTCGAAAGTGCTCAGGGCAGAAATAGTCATGTACAATGACTACAGTGGCAGCACAAGAAGATCCAAGAATCCAAGAAGAATTGTAGACTTCTAGGATCATCAAGGAAAATTTTTATAGGGAGAAAGAAGTCGTTGCAATTTCTATGGCAGCAAGTATGTTACGGCTTGTTGGGTCAGCCAGAGGAAAGAATGCGTGCATGTTTGCAAGTGTTGTTGGTGATGTTGTTGCATAAGGAGTGAAGAAACAGAGAGTTGAAGTGTTGGTTATAAGTTTGATAAAAGAATCATGAAAGTGTCTACTGCCATTAGACCTTCAGGTAGTATAAAACTTATTAATGGAACTCATGCATGTACGAGTTTTTATTACTCTTTTTGCATAATTGTTGAAAGGAAATTTAGGTAAGAATTTCCTCAACTAGAGTTATTTTATAAAATCACATGATTATATTATTGAATGATTACCACTGGATGTGGTAAAGGCTGGAGGCATGTTATACACAAATTTGGTCATTGTGATGATGTCATGGTGATATCATGATGCTGGAAGATCAAGCTCTTTATCAAGAACACTTTCCTGAGAAAAGTTACAGTTGTCTTCTTCCAGAATTTACACTTTGAAACATGTTCGCAGGCTGCTTATATATTCACCTGCGGGAATGAAAGTTTCTCATAGTCTGCCTTAAGCTGGGGTGCGAACTTCTCGCACTGTACTCATGATTAGGGTGCGAACATGCTCTTACAAAGGAAAAAGATAAAGATCTCGAACCTTCTAGAAGGGAATCTTCTATAAGGGTGAGTTGGCTTTCGAGTGGTTACTCAAGTACTGTCATTCCAGATATCTTGGGATCATTCCCTATCCAAGTAACTAATCTATCTCTCCCTATATATTGAGGGGATTGCTCATGGAAAGGGTTAACAAGAAGAATAAGAAGAAGTTCAGCAAGCTAGCAAGAGATTGATTAGAGGATTAGTGCAAGATTGTATGGAGGATTGATGCTACAGCAGCAAGAGGCAACAACAAGGTCATCACATGTGGTAGACTTTCTTCATATATGAGCAAGTGTGTGTGTCAGAGTCGGAAGCCATCGAAAGGAGACCTATGACATCAAGGCTCAAGTTGTAATTTTCAATTTCTATTGAATTAATACAGTAATATGTCCCTTTCCCATAAAGATGATATCACTTTATTACATAATTCCTTGATCATATGTATAGATTAGTCATTGAATATTTTAACGTGTCTTTACTTCGATTGGTTCATTTTGTTCGGATCTGGACGGGACGAGAGCATTGAAGCAAATCTTGGAACAACATAGATCATAAGGAGAGCGTTCATAAGGTATGTCCATAGTCTTCATCTCTCAGTTCATTCAATAGGCTAGATCTAGGAAAAGGGTATTATTCTGTCGTGTTTTGTTCTAGATACCAGGTGGATCTAGGGAGATCGGTTAGTGTCCGCACCTATGGATTTATCCTTTAACAAGGCCTATATTAATTAAAATATTTTAGCTTCTGAATGCACACACTGACAGAGTACAATTTCATGTTAATTTAATTGTGGGCTAATAGCCAAATATTTAAAAGATAATAACTTGTTGTAGGAATGAATGCTAGTAAGCTAGTCATGTATGAGACCAGAACCTGGTTGGATATGGAAAGGTACGGATATGGAAAAGTTATGAGCCATACAGGTACTAAAAGATTCCTACTTTTAAATAAAACTTGGGCTGCAACCTTTTTGCTAAGACTAATGAACACCACAGAATTATATTCTTGGTGTAGTGTTCGGGTCGAAAAGGAAGTCATCCAATTAATTGGGAAGACAATAGGAAGTGTGTGGAGAATGTGTCAACACATTGGCCAGAATTCCAATGTATGGATGGTGAGATACATGACTGTGATAAATAGAATTATGTAATTCAATGCAGTGTGCACTGAATAAGTATGCATTGAGAATTGTACTCATCCATATTAAGTGATAGAATTGTATACTAAATGCATTGATTGAATGTATTTGTAAGTACATGCATATATATTATTGCATGGAAATAATTCTTATTAACAGCTGAAATGTTGAGAACTCATGAAGCTGAGGACATTTCAGAAGTGCTAGACATTGCAATAGGAAATTTGCAAGTCAAGTAGTCACATGAGCATTGACTAAAGGATCTTTTCTTGTTCAGAAAAAGAAGCAATGAACTTATTGTTATTAATTATGAACATGCATATGCATAGAATGATGATTCATTCTATTTTATTAAATTGTTTGGTAATTATGATTGAATTTCTAGATGGAGGAAATTCTAAGATCACTGCATAATATTTTCTACATATTGCAATTAAATTATAATGTACAGGAAATACTAACAATTGTTGGCAGTATGCAAGATGAAGCCTTGCAGAAAAATGGTATGCAGTTTGGTGCTTGTGGAAAACCACAAGGATGGCTACATTCATAGTATGGAAACAACCAAGATGAATTATGAAATAGAATTTCATGTTTTTGGGAAATGATGAATTCCCTTTGAACTAAGTTGGAGTTCCTAAATGAATTGTTTTATGTTCTCTCATGATAACTGCATGTGGTTGATGCAGATGAGATGATGTTGATTAAAGTTAGAATGTTGACTACAAAGAGTAGCCTGGGGAAGTTGTTGATTGGAAACCTTTGAGAGAAGTTGGAACTCTGGGAGCCATGGTGCTCTGAGACTTCCTGAGTCGGCTTGTTGTTGAAACTCAAGGAAAGGGGGGTGTAACAGTCGATGGACTGTGTGACAGTGAAGGTGCACACTCTTGGGGTGGGACAAGAATGTGGAGAAGGAAAGACTATTTGTTGGATTGTTGTTGAGGTTTGGTACCTTGGTCTAGACCATGTTGATATGGAAGTCTTCTCAATCAAAAGATAAGTACAATTATCTATTTATTGTATGTTTTGTATCTAGTATATAGGTTATAATGTTATTAGAATTTCATGTATATACATATATATACATTGCATATATTCTTGCATTACATACATCCATGAATGTGCATAATGTGTTTCATGTTTCATTGTTTAAGAAATATATAACTGATGCTAATCATGTGATCGATTGGAATTTGATTAAG
Source organism: Picea glauca (assembly GCA_000966675.3). Classification (NCBI taxonomy): domain Eukaryota; kingdom Viridiplantae; phylum Streptophyta; class Pinopsida; order Pinales; family Pinaceae; genus Picea; species Picea glauca. The sequence continues at coordinate 1,440,291 of JZKD02S2278408.1, forward strand.
GTGGAGCAAGAAGGTGTCTTGCAAGTGCATCTGGTGCACATATTGGACTAGAAAAGAAATCAGCTCCAGAATCGATCCATAGGGATTGTAAAGGTCCAACAGACCTGGTACGATATTGAGGATGTGACATGGGAGAATGAGGATGCTATGTGGAAAGAATACCCACATCTCTTTGAAGATTTTGGAAATCTTGTTGATGTTGTGCAAGTAAGTTGCACTAAGGATAGTGAAAAAATAAGGGGAGGGGATTGTAATACCCCAAGCACGTGACCTAGTTGTATTTATAAATTGTAAACATGTTTTGTAGGTTGGTGAGCCGAGTGTTGATAATCTGGTGAGATTATGTGTTTATTAGGCCAGAGAGCCTAAGTGTTAAAGGCCAAGAGCCTGATTTTGTATATGTAACTATGTAGATCGTAAATAAAATATAAACATCGTTGGGTGCAAACCAACCACAAAGAAAGAGTGATGGGGGACTAAGCTTCCACAAGGTTGGGTAAGGGAGGAGGCTAAGTGTGTGGGCGTAGGGGCTAAGCTAGAGGGCTTACCTCTAAAGGGGATAATAATTTATTATTATTTCCTGGAGGCTAAGGTGGACATGTTGAGTGTTGTCCTAAGTTCTTGTAAAGGGAACGTGTGCTAAGTGGAACTCATGCAGCTCCAGGAAGACAAGTGTCAACTTAGGCGCATGTAGTTAAAACTAATGAATCAGCCATGTTGGGGGGAGGGGGGGTTCTGTCATTCTGTCATCCTTCACTCGAGTTCACATGTATGCTCGTCTGAACCCATTTTTGGCCTTTGTGTCTATATCTGCATAACCATGTGCAGTGAAGGTTGTTTGGGCTGTCATTTGTCCATTCTCCATCTAAACTCGTTGTTCTATGTCACCAAACTCTGTATATCCACAGTCACCCAAGAAACCACGCATGGGAAGGGTAAAAGAAAAACCGACATGTATGTCCTGTGAACCTAGTGAGAACCTGTGGACTGATTCACGTCTTATGTGAAGCGTGAGTATGTTGTGTATTCTTTGTGTTGTGTGTATCATAAATGTGGGTTGTTGTGGCCACACAGTTCCTGGACTTAGTGTGGCTTGTTGTCATCGTTTGTTCCTTGTTGAGCCTTGATGTTGTCCTCCTTGTGAAAGAACAGAGTTGAAGAAGCAGGTTGTCAGGCTTGTGTGCAACATTCTCTCCAAGTGAGGGAGGTGATTGGATTTGAAGAGGTAGGTTGTTAGGCCTGTGAGCAAGTCTCCTAGGTGAGAGAGTTTGTTGGGAAGTGGTTTTCTCCTAGAGAGAGTCCAAAACCAGCTATGGAGCTCTAAGAATTCCTGATCCAGCTTGTTGTCGAGACCCTCAGAGGGAGGTGAAGCAACCGATGGATTGTGTGACAGTGAAGGTGTATACTCTCAGGTGGAACATGCATATGTGGAATGAGAGTCCGTGAGTAGTGGGCATAAGAAGGCTTCTGGAGAGAATCCTTCCAGTTGCATTGTGGAGTTTCCTATAACCTTGGCCTCTTCTAGGATTCCTTGCCCTGGGTGGAGCTTAGTCTCATCTCGGGGGTGACCCACTTTTGAGTGTGATGAGTAGTGTGGTCTATGGCTGAGAGGTTCGTGGAAGGTCTACACATAGTTGGTGGATTTACTCCAGCTAAAAGATAATTATCAGTCTATGGTTAATTTATACGTTATGTATGTTTGTGCTACTGATCCTTGAATGTTATCATGTCTTCCGTCGCATGTGGATTTACTATTAATCTTTACTGAATTTGAATGCTAATAATAACTCTGTGTTATGTGTTTAATTTCGATTAAAATGCATGGTATATATATTTATATGTGAAGGTTTTGCATTGGTAGCATTACCTGCTCTCTGTGGAGGGTCAGGGATGCTACAGTTTTTTATTGCATCTAAGTTAGAGTTGAGTAGTGGAATTTCCCAAGCCGGTTGATGGTTGGGGTTGTTACACTGTCTGAGACTATACTTCTGGGCAATCCATGTAATCTCACAACTTCTCTGAAAAGCACATTGGCTATGTGTGTAGCATCATTTGTCTTCTAGCATGGTATGAAATGTGACATATTAGAGAATCTATTGACCACAACGAATATGGAATCACTCCCCTTATGGGTTCTATGTAATCCCAATACAAAATCCATATGAATTTCATCCCAATGCCTTTCTAGAATAGGCAATGGTTGATACAAACCAGTATTTTGTCTCTTCCCTTTTTCATGTTGACAAATCTTACATTGGTCTACAAATTTCTTCACATCCATGCTCATACCTAGAAAATAATACAAACTACTCAACTGTGCAAATGTTTTTTTATGACCAAAATGTTCGGCTAGACCTCCACTATGTTTTTCTTTCAACAAATTATCTCTCATTGAGCATCTTGGTATACACAATTGACTTCCTTTAAACAACAATCCATCCTGGATCAAATATTTTGCCCATGAGTTGTTATCCCTCAACAAAGGATTTTCATATGCTTCATAAGCCTCCTTAAAATTTGGATCTTCCTGATACATTTCCCTAAGGTGCTCAAACCCTAAGGTCTTGACTTGAAATTATTGTATAACCAAACTCCTCCTGCTCAAAACATCTGCAACTTTATTAGCACTTCCAAAAATATGTTTAATGACAAAAGTAAAATTATGCATGAATTCTACCCATTTAGCATGCCTCTGATTCAACTTCTCTTTCCTAGTAATGAATTGCAAAGCTTGATTATCAGTATACAAGACAAACTCTTTTGGAATTAAATAATGTCTCCATTTATTCAAATCATGAATCACTCCATAAAACTCCTTGTCATACGTAGAATATTTATCCTTAGTGTCATTCGATTTTTCACTAAAATAAGCAATTGGCCTATTATCTTGACGCAAGATGGATCCAATGGCTATTCCATTTGCATCACATCTCACCTGAAATGTTTTTCCAAAATCTGGTAAACCCATAATTGTTTGTTATGTTATCTTATTTTTCAACACTCTGAAGCTTTTCTGAGCTTCCTCTATCCAATTAAAAGACTTATGTTTCTTTTTCACAATGTCCATTATGGGTGCACATATACCACTAAAATTTCTGATAAACTTTCTATAAAAGATTGCTAACCCATGGAAACTTCTCACCTCAAATATGATCCTTGGTGACGACCATTCTCTGATTTCTCTCACCTTCTCTACATCCATATTCAATTCATTTGAAGAAATCACAAAACCAAAATATATGAGTTTTGTCTTCAAAAAATAATTTTTCTTCAAGTTTATTAACAACTTTTCTTGTTGCAATCTCCTCATCACTAATGTCAAGTGCCTTAAATGTTCTTCCTCTATTTTTCTGAAAACTAATATATGATCAAGATATACAATGAAAAATTTACCTATGAAGTCTTTCAGTACCTCATTCATCAACCTCATAAATGTGCTTGGAGCATTTGTCAATCCAAATGGCATGACTAACCATTCAAACAAACCTTCATTTGTCTTGAATGTTGTCTTCCATTTATCTCCCTCTCTCATTCTTATATGATGATATCCACTCTTCAAGTCTATTTTTGAAAAATAGTTTTCCCCACTCAAACAATCCATAAAATCATCCATCCTGGGCAAAGTGAATCTATTCCTGATGGTATCTTGTTGATGGCTCTGGAATCAATACAAATTATCCATCCCCCATCTTTCTTTGGACTCAATACAGTCGGTACTGCACATGGGCTTAGAATTTCCCTGAATAAACCTTTATCCAACAACTCTTGAACTTGATTCTTAACTTCTTCACTCTCTTGAGGTGTCAACCTATACGTTTCTTTATTTGGAAAAATATCTCCTGGAATCAAGTCAATATGATGGCTAATAATCCTAATGGATGGTAATGAGTGAGGTAGGTCATTCACTACTATGTCAGCAAAATTCTCTAACAATTCCTGGATTTCTTATGGTAAAACATCCATATAAGTATTGGTAAGGATAAATATCGACTTCCTCACTAAAACAAATTGCATTTACTGGTCTTTATTGATTTCCTTTAAGAGTTCCTTCCCACTCATGAGAAGTATTCGTGTGTTGGCTTCTTCCTTTTATTTCTTCTCTTCTATTGGCAGTAACATGTGGGTTCTACTATTTTTTTCCAGATTATAATTATTCTTCCTCCCATCATGAATGACAATCCTATCAAACTGCCATGGTCTCCCCAACAAAATATGACAAACTTCCATGGGAATTACATCACACAGAATCTCATATCTATAAAATCCTATTTTGGATTCAACCTGACATTGTTGACTTACCATTACTTGATGTCCTTTCTGCAACCACAATACTTTATATGGACTTGGGTGTGAATTTGCATCCAACTCCATCTTCTCCACCATTTCTGTATACATAAAATTATCATTCCTCCCACTGTCTATAATCATCTTGCAAACCTTATCCTTTTTTTTACAATCAGTCCTGAACAATCTCATTCGCTGAAATGAGCTTTCTGTTTATTTCTCTGGTTTTAGAAAAACTTTCCTCATCATAAGGTTTTGTCCTCCTTCTGTTGCTTCTTCTTTCACATTCTTCTAAGCTTCAGAAATGTGTTCTTATCATCCTCCTTCTTTCTTCCTCTCGGGGCATTCCCAAGACATGTCTCATGTATTTCCACAGGCATAACATTTAACTCCATCTCCTCTACCTCTTCCTCTTCCTTAAGGAAAATAATTTCTCCCACCAAATGGTCTTCTTTGGGAAATTCCTCCCCTTTCAAGGTGACCATATGATTTCTAATCCTCGTCCTTATTTTTCAGTGCCTTATCATAGACAACCCCCTTACCTCTAAATTCAGCCTTTTCTTTTGTTTCATTGACTCTGGTTCCTGGCCAACATTTCTTTTGCCTTCAATGAAATCTGATAAGCATATCGCATTGCCCTTACAGTCATCATGCTAATCTCATACTGTATTTCATACCTCAATACATTTATATACCTGGAAACGTTTTCATAATCCTTCTCTCTTTGTCCATTCCTAATATTTAGCCTATAGAATTATTTTGTATACTCTTTCACTGTCATACCCCTCTGTCTCAGATTCTACAACTTTATGAACAAATTTATCTGGTAATCCTTAGGTATCAATTTAGCCTTCAATTTGGCTACCATCCTATCCCAATTATTTATCTTTTGTTTTCCTTTTCTCCTTCTCTCCGCCTACATTTCATCCCACCACAGTGTTGTGTGTCCCTTTAATCTAGTGACAACATGTCTCACCTTCCTTCCTTCCTTCATTGACATCTTCATAGTTGAAATACTTGTCCATGGACCTTATCCAATCCAATAGCTCTTCGGCATCCAAGTTACCTTGATATACTGGGACGTCCATCTTCGCTCTAGCTCCCAACTTCATAACAACTTTCAAGAAGCGCTCATCGCCTGCATATTCCCCTGTAGATTCTTAAACTTCTATTTTTTCACACTCTTCATCACTGATGTCTCTAGCAAAAAATGTTCTCCTTTGCATTGCTTCCATCGCTTCCAAACTTGCGCGAAGTTCTCTCACTTCCCTTCCTACAACATGGTTTACTATAGGTGGATCTACGCGTATCCTTGGTGGCATTATTTCAACTTCTCCTAACACACAGAATACAAATTCAAGTTTTTTTTTCAGGCTCTAATAAAACTTGATGCCAACCCCCCTTCTCCTTGGGTTGCATGACCTCCCGGTCAAGGATCTTAAATTATTAGATCTGAATTAGCTCTCTGAAACCTTAATGGTATCGTTTGTGAATAACCACAGGTCTCTTCGATCCTTCGGTGCAAGTTATATGACACTCGTGGCCTCTCCTTCCGCACTACTAGGAGATTAGTGTTCAGGCGCTAACTCCTCCTATGTTAGCTTCTTCCTGCATATGACCTTCGACTGTGACCTAGGGCCCATCTTCCGAGCGCTATGGGACTTCTCACTTCACGAACTTGCAAATTAGTTTTTCTCTCTTCTTATGATGTCCGAACTTATGAACCCCTCTTGCCTCAGATCATTGGTCCAAAACTTTCCATGTTTTAATGGTCCATATCAACTCTTCGCAAATCGAGACTTCGCAGTTCACAAAATTGGAAAAAAAATCTCTTATCCTTTCCAAATCTATGGATCAGATTTAACCCTTCTAAATCAACGACTATGATTTATTTTGTAATTTGGACTTCGAGAGTTTCAACTTTCAACATTTTCTTTCCTCCAAAATGCACAGATTATTTCCGCGTGTCCTTCTGAATCAGACATCTATAATTTACTTCAAACTATTCAATGGTCAATGTTTATTTCAGCCCTCTGGCTCTCCAGGCTTCGAGAGTTTCAAGTCTCAATCTGAAAATCTTGAAGTGATTTCTCCGGAGTTCATAATCTATTGCCACGTATCCTTTTGGATTAGATGGTCTAAATCTCCTTTGGGTCTTCAGTGATCTTTCCTCCTATGTATACACAGAGTTTAAATCTCATGCACTTTTTCTAAATCCAATAGTTTGAAATAATTCGGCTCCTCTTGGATAGATCTTCACCATTCACCTTTCCCAACCTTCGAAAGTTATTCTTCTAAAAGATTTCTTCGACACTTGGTCGATTCGTGGTCCTATTCACTCCTTGCAACCGGCCTCTACACTTTCTTACGATAAAAACCCGTGTTATTTATCCAATTCAAAGACTTCGCATACGCACTCCTTCTGCTTAACATGCACACTCTACATACAAAAGTTCCACGCTATCTCTTCTGAGATTCAATTCGAGCAAGACTCTCTCACACACACTCCTTGCGTTCAATATGCACTCCTTGCATAACTTATAGAATAGAAAAAATTGCAACTTATTCAATTCTTCATAAGTTCATCCATTCACCATGAACATCATACACCCACAAATCACCTAACAACAACAAAATTGTAAAACAATATGAACACTATACAATTGGATCAACTTCCTTTATTCTATTCATTCCAAAAAACATGATTACAACTATTATATTCTTACAGAAACAAAAATGAAAATACGTGTCTAAACACCGAGAGCACTCTCTACTCTTCTTCCTTCTATCTAAGTTCTATCACCGTCTACTCTAGTGGTTACTTACTCAGCTTAATTAAATTCAACCTAATGACTAATCAGGGAAAATATCCTACACCTATAATATTTTGCAGTCGTGTAAGAATTTACAGTCACTCTGTCATTTCAAACGGTGGCCCAACTTTACATAAAAATAATTTAATTAAAGAGAAATTGAAAAAATCTCCACACCGCTACCAAGCTAGTTTAGAGTCAATTTGGTTCTTTCAATGCATGAAGTGTCGAGTTCGCTTCCACCTCCGTTTTTCTTGATTTGATAGCGATGCTCCTACATCATCATACAAGACTACAAGAAATAAGTTGACAAGGAAAACACCTTTTAGGTTGGTATATGTGAAGAAGCACTTATGTCGATGGAGTTTATTCTACTTAGCATGCACATTGCAACAATTACTGATTTTCCAAACTCTGGCCCAGTAGAGGAGATATTTTCACAGTTAGTACATATTAAAAAAGATCGGTTTGTCACATGGTTCAATCAACAAGTTTAGAAGGAAAGGGAAATGTCATGGCATGATAGACACATTAAACATAAAAAGTTCCAAGTGGGAAATTTAGTATTACTCTATGATAGTAAATTTATGAAGGATCCAGGAAAGTTTTGAATGCATTGGTTAGCCGGACCTTATGTGATTCAACATGTGATGGAGGGAGGTGCTACACAGTTGGAAACCGTGAATGGAAAAGGCTTGGGAGGAATGGTGAATGGGATTCGGATGAAACTCTATAGAGATGGACTACTGTTTGTGCATTAATATGAACTGTGCAAGAACAAATGTATCTTAGTAGTTGTACTATAGTAGGAAGGTTAAATACAAAAGAAAAAAAAAGTAGAAAAAATAAAAATAAATAAAAAGGGGGAAACCAAGCAATACAAACATAAACATGAAGAAGTATTGCATAGAAAAAGGAAGTATCACACAGATAATAGAAACAATGCAGAGTCATTTAAGTGCATGGAAAACACAAGTGTTGGATAGGAACCGTTAATGGAATTAAAGAACATAAACACTAGTTAGAAATCCATAAATGATGAAACATACTACAGATGCGTAAAAATAAATAGAAGACATCCTCAAGGATCAAGAAATACTATAAAATCACAAGAAATAATCGATGAAGGATTTGGCATTAATTCCACAGAAGGAAAATATTGATAACAAATTTTGATTGTATTCGACATTTCTGTTGGGAACGAAATTAATTATACAGTTGTCGAAACGGTCAAAAAAATGTATAAGGACCTACATAAAAGGATATTTTCATTTGATAAGAATTGTGAGCATACAGATCGAACCAAATACAAAGAAAATTTGAACAAGAACCAACATAAAACATTCACTGAACTCAGAAGTAGAGAACAATGGAACCACCAAAAGTCGTAGCGCCACTAGTCACAACATGAAAGAAACCAAAAATACCACTAATTGTGCCAATGGTTGAGGACACATCAGGAGCTTCATTCTCCCAGTAAAGTTTCCACATGGACTATATAACACCACACCACAATTTAAAGTACGCACGGAAGGTAAATACCCATCAGTCACACTGGAAATACCAATTGGTGTAATTATTGAAGGGGACATGGTAGGGAATATTGTTTCCCTCAAGTTTGCAGACCATGACATCAACGATGGAGAGAATTTTCCCTAGCTATCATGAGAGAAGTAATTGTACACCAAAATCATACCAAGGGAAGGAGCAATATTTCTTGGACCATAGACTTAGGTGAAAGGAATTGAAAAATTAGGCATACTGAACCTACTGGATATCCCACATTTTGGCCGAAGTTTGGAAATAAATTCTTATGTAAAAATTCTTCTAAGTTACATCCACAGAGGAGTGTTGTGGCTAGACCCACTGGGATCGATTGATACCTAATTAATTGCATGGATCACATGTTTTTCAAAATCAGGAGAGGATCTGACAACATAGTTCACAAACAAGGCATGGGAGAAAGCACTAGAAAAATCTATAAAGGACAAGTTCCACACCTTCAAAGGAGAGAGGAGGATATATTTTCAAAAACATAAAAGATGATGGTGTGTGATTTGCAATGCAGGTGTTGGTCTGAAAATTACTGAGGAATTGCCACAAAGACGAAGTGTTGGCCGCAATAATCATTGTTACGGAAAAGTGCATAGAGGGGGTCCAACTGAATTGGGCCACATTTCCGGTGAATTAGTTTTTAATAGAATGCATAGAATCCCAGTAAAAAGGCACAAAGTTCCATTGTTCCTAGCTTCTCATTTCGATTTCACTAGTTGGATGGAAGGATCCTCATGATTACCAATGTATGAGAATGACCAGTAAAGGTAATGTGTTTGCATAGTATGCCATAGGTTGGCATACAACAAACAACAGGAGATAAATAAATAACAATGTTATGTTCTATGTCTATTTCAATGTGATCAGGTACATAGTAGCATAGATGTTGCACATCACCACCGAGACGATAGAGAATTATCAAGATCTTGTGATATTTCAAGCATGTATGCACCATATATTCATTCAAGATAAAAAGGACCCTGCACACCAATGGATACCAGCTAGGTACAAACTAACAACGAATGATGTATGCATGATCGTTAATGACTGGGAAGATGACTAGAAATTTCTAAGGGAGAAAATGGAAGAACTATATGAAGAAGAAGAACAAGACAAGGACGAGGAAGAACTAGATAAAGGATAGGGAAATGGTAAAAAAAATGGCACAGGGAATACGAAGAGGACAAGACAATCAACTGAAGGCATGTAGCCAACAAGCCCAAGAGTATCGGAGAAAAGAAAAGACAAGGGGAAGGGTCCAACAATAGTTTCACACAAAGATAAACGACGACATGGAAAAAATCAGCTACCAAGTATGGGATGTTGCAGAGGAGGCCATTGAGGAAGAAATGGGGAAACAAGCAGAATAACACCATGAAGACCATTGGATACCATGAAGACTATTGGAGACCATGAAGATTGCACCAAAGAAAGGATCGGGTGAAGGATCGTCAACGAGTCATATTGAGGAAGAATGGAGTACAAATCCATTCATGTTTGAGTTAGTAGTAGGGTGCTGAGTGTTAAGAATAAAAAAAAAAAAAAAATCTAGTTACTGAAGCCAGAACTATAATAACATATGAAAACAATAAGTCACCTGAACATATTGGTGTCACGGATGCCTATACACGTACTAAAGAGGTAGAAAGTAGGTATTATGCATGAGATAAGGCTCCTCATAGAAGAATCATGGAGAGAATTGATCAAGGTGATAGACAGAAAGTTAGAAGCACAGGAAACATATACAACTACTCTACAAGAAAGAGCAATGTTGAAGAAAAAGTGGAAAGAGAAATGAAGGAGAAGAATGAGGTCGAGGAAAGGGCTGAGAAATCATTAAAAAAGAACGACGAAGATCAAGAAATGGAACACAAGAATCAAGTGGTCGTCCAAAAGTTGTATAAGGAAATTCATGAAGTACCATTAGTAGTAGAGGCCTCCATGGAAGAACGAGTCTCGAGAATCGACAAAGTCATCAAAGGATTTCGTACAAGGATTTAGGACATGAAATCACGCAGAACACCAGAAACACCACCGGAGGAAAGAGTAGGAAGAGAGAGAACAAAGATGACAGTAGTAGAAAATATCAAGAAGCTAGAGGAGGAGTGCACAAAGCTTTGTGAGGATAGTGCGCAAATATGGACCAACATGGTGGAGGATCTGGAAATGAAGGTCATGGAAGACAATTTGAGGGATACACAAAAAAGTATGTATAAGGATTCGGAGAACATAAAAACTCTCCCACCAGTTGAATGACTGGTGACCATTTTGGCACAAAGGCAGTCATATGATGAAATCAAAAAGTTACGAGACCAGCACGAGATCCTCTAGCAATGATTGGGACTACTGTAATACAAGGAACTAAGGGTGATAGGATAAATGACAACTTCACAGGGAAAAGTTAAGCAAGTAGGACACGACATAGAAGAGAAGCTCATGACCCTAACTACATAGGGTGTAGAGGCGATTTTTGGAATAGAGACAAAAATAACAAAGGATGTGGAAACAAGGAACTACTGTAATACAAGGAACTAAGGGTGATAGGATAAATGACAACTTCACAGGGAAAAGTTAAGCAAGTAGGACACGACATAGAAGAGAAGCTCATGACCCTAACTACATAGGGTGTAGAGGCGATTTTTGGAATAGAGACAAAAATAACAAAGGATGTGGAAACAACAACAGAGACCTCCCAAAATTTCATAGAGGTGTGGAGGAACATGCAACATTCCTAAGTGGCTCGGGACAAGCCACAAGTGAGTATTGGGGGCTTGTTGGAAAGGAATTTTGGATACAATTTTCATGAAAATCCTAAGTATGGAGGATATGCATAGTAGAAGAAGAAAGAAGACAAGGCGGGAGGAAAGTGCACAATAGAGCCACATTTAGGAGTTTTGCGTACATGAACATACTTAGTAGAGAATAAAGAAGGAGAATAAAGAAGAGAATAAAACAAGAAAATAAAGTAAGCGAAAAGGAAGGATAGAAGTTCGGCATTCCAAAACAAGAAATACATGTAAAAGTAGAAAGAACAACAGGCGAGAGTGCAAAAGCAGCATGCATATGTAAAAGTAGGAAAATAAATCTCAAACAATGAGTCAACATGAGTTTTCATGAGTCAGGATAATAGGTGATAGGGTTTTGGGGATAAGAAAAGTAGGGTTTTGAGCCCTAGAATTTATGTATAAATATTTAATGGGTTGGGAAGATTAAGGGTTCTTGTGTTCTATTTTATTCTATTCATGTCTTTTTGATGACCCTTTCACACGGAGAGTGAGAGACTAGATTGAAAATGAAGAGTCTATGTATGATTGTTAGGGAGAATTTGCAAAGAGAGACTTGCACTGTAGAGTGGCTAGAAAAGATGGAGAGTGATATAACATGATATATATATTGTAAGCATAGTGTGCAAGCCTCAAACAGTTACAAACATATTAATAAAGAAGTCAGGCATTGTGGACGTATCCCAAAGTTGGGTCATCCACATTAATTACTATGTATGCTTGTGTTTTATGGCATTGATCATGGATTTTCTCTTTATGCATGTTAGACTAGATTTGTCGACCATATGATCATTGCACAATAGTTATGAATGTTATAGAAATTGGTTTATGTTGCAATCTGAAGTATAATGATACTATATAATTAAATTCAGTAAGTAACCAAGGAAGAAAAAAAAAAGATAATGTGCATAGAACATGTAACTAATAATTATTAAGATGATCTCCTTTGATTCCCTCACTACTACATAAACTCGATTCCAACAACCCCAGTAGATGCCTCGGGTGAGACATCACTTCCATGCAGGTGGTGGTGAAATGGTCGTTGTCTGAAGGATTTTGTTAGTTAAGATAACTTGAACCTAGGGTTATATAGGTGTGTGCCAACAATTCTTAATTTTTTCTATGAAAAATCAATAGTATAGGTGGGTGTTGAGCCAAAAAACTATATTTGCACCTACTACCAAGAGAATATAGGGTGGAGGATATATCTCAAGAACTCAAAGTGTTATGAAGGAGAAAACAAATACTTTCGATACAAAATTATGTGAATTAGACCTCTTCAATAGGAAGAAAACTATGTGGAGAAGGAATCACATGACTTGAAGTAAGCACCAAACTTAGAAAACAAGGCAATCACACAAAATGTATAACATCCTCAATGAAAAATGGCTTTCTTTATGCATCTTGGGAAATGGCCTTATGGAAGACTACAATGGATATACACAATGTTACACATAGCATAATGACTAAGAGTCAAACAATTAAATACTAATGCATGTAACTTGAAGGTTGGAAAAGTGCAACTATATTCTCACACATCAAATATATGCTTAACTAAGTGCTAGAAATGATGAAATGTTTCCCTGAAAATTGAGTGATACTAATGCATGTAACTTGAAGGTTGGAAAAGTGCAACTATATTCTCACACATTAAATATATGCTTAACTAAGTGGTAGAAATGATGAAATGTTTCCTTACAAATTGAGTGTGGTTGTGTAGAGGCTACTCACTACTTTGGATGAATCCTCCTTGGGAGAAACACCCATATTAGATCTCATTTTCAAAATATTTATCACACTATCAACCTTTCTAACCTCTCAACTCAACAAAAGTATGGTGATCTTGGAAAGTTTATCTTAATGCTTTTCGAGTAGAAACAAAATTCTAAAGAATTACAAGTAATCACTTACCCTCTTAAGGTTCGATAGACCAATTCAGTCTTAGTGGATGTTAATCATCATCATCATATATTCAATTTATCTTTATTATGAATTTCCATTTTTTTTATTCAAATACAAATCTTGGTTTTCTTACATTATTTTTTATAACATAAATAAGAATGTTATTTTCTTAGAGTTTTTTTTATAACATTACTTGATTATAAATGTTATTTTCTTAGAGTATTTTGTATAACATTACTTAATTATAAGTTTGTAGACTTTATTATTCCCTTCCTAGGTGAACTAAGTGTGACTTCTTTCGTAGCTAATTTTGGGTTCTCACGTCTATAATATGATTCAATGATATGGAAGCTTTATCACCTACTACCGCTTTGATTGAGGGTAACTGAAATTTTTTAAAGTACTTGAAAATTTGATTATAAAATTTAATTTATATAAAAATAAGTGTGAAGGATTTAACTTTATATAAATTATTTTTTTCAAAAAAGTGAGTAGAAGTGAGCGCATTATACTAAGTAATAACAATAGAAAAAAATAAAGCGAAGTTGTGATATTCGAAACAGTTTTCCATAACGCTTATCCTACTCTCGCTGTTCTTTGGATTTCAGCGCACCAACTAGTCTTTGAGTTTCAGTGCGCCAACTTATGCTTAAGAAAAGGGTTTAATTCACCAACCGCCTCTGTTATTCAGGGGACTGAAATTTTCAAAAATACTTGAAATTTTGATTATAGGATTTAAAATATATATAAAATAAGTTTTAAAATTTTAATTTTATATAAAATAATTTTTTAAGTTTAATTTGATTGATAATAACTTTGTTTAACACAATGGAAATTCTCAATAAGTGTGAGAATTCTGCAAGAATTTAACAGTTTCGTGTAATTGTTTTATGTGACATAAATCTGTATTTGTATTAAATGATTAATTAATATTATTTAAAATTTATTTTTAGATGTAAAATGGATTCAGCATATTGAAAAATCTTAAACTTTCAGATTATACATAAATAAGCATTTAAGTTCAATTGCGCAACTTCCAATTTAGTCATCCATCATTTATGCACGACTTCCAATCTAACCCACCATTTATGCACAACTTCCAATCTTGCCACTCACCAAT
>JZKD02S2278408.1:1473621-1501204 GCA_000966675.3 Picea glauca
TCATCTTCTCATACACAAAAATATGGAAAGAAACATTGCTAAGTTTTTATAATAAAAAATAGAAATATGAATCAATAACAACGGAAAGAGAAGAGTACAAAATTAAACCATTCATTCTCCTAACAACGGAAAGAGTACAAAATTAAAGTACAAACTTTGGATTTGGAGCCGAGTTAATTGTCACTTTGCTCCATATCTGAACCTACTATCGAGTTGAGAAGTTCATTTTGCCTAGCCTCGTTAGGAAGCTTCTTCTATTAAGATTAATGTATTATAATAAAAAAGGTAATTTATTACAATATAAATGAAAATGACTAGAAAATGTTGCTCTCTCTTGTGTTGAAATGGTGTTAACTAATTTTTTTTTTTTATATGTGACAAGATTTTTGGCTCGTATTATTTTGTGTTTAGTTGAATAGCTAAAAATAAAATTAGTTGGGTGCATACTGAATTTATGTAATTTTGAAAGATGGTTCATATTTATGTAAGTTAGTAGAGGTAAGTGAGTGCGTTGAGTGTGAGAGATGGTTGTAAATCGAGTTTGACTGTTGTAATTCTCTTTTAAATAATAAGATCACCTATTATCATTACCATGTAAATGTTTAACCTTTAAAATGTTTTACCACATAAATCTCTATATTTAATTGTCATTATTGTTGTTATCTTGTATATTTTATTTCTCATGTTAATGCTTTCACTGCCCAACAAATTAAATTATTGTGTTTATGCTTTCACGGCCCAAAAAATGATATCAAAACATGTTAGCTAAGCCAAGCAGATCTGCGTGAGTTAAAAGAGAGTCTCGTTTAGAGAGATCTGGCACGTTGAAGAAAGAAAGAGGGCGAGATGGCCTACAGAATCTGCGTGTGGAGAAGTCAATCCATCTGCCGGGTGCTGAAAAGGGTGGATTTGCTGCAGAGGAGATAATTTCTTGGACTATCGCTCCTAAGCCCATTGAGAGGGGGAATAATCACACGCCTATTTCAGTTCTTCAGACTTTCAGAGATCATCGTTCCCCGGGCATTACAGGAGGAGCGATAACCAAATAAACTATTTAATTGCGCAGAACTCTAGGTAGATGCATAATGCACGAGGTATGGAAGCGGGCCCTTTTTGTTTTATTATGCACAAGAAGTATATTTTAAGAGGATCCGGATCGAGGTTTAAAAGTTGTAGGATCACCTTGGTGAGGGTATGGTTATAAGAGGATTGAGGTATAAAGGTTGTTTTTGGATACATTGGAAATCGCATTGGTAAATAAAAGGGTGGATCTCTTTATGAAATTTTTGAGGTGCACATTTTTTTAAGGTTTAAAGTAATATAGCTGGATGTTTTTTTTTTTAAGTTTTAATATATATATATATATATTAACTATATATATATTGTTAAAATTATTTGTTAATTTTAAAACTTTGAGTTTTATAAACATTGATTTGAATATTTTGACTCTGTGTGAATGCAAAAAATACATAGTTCAAATTTTAAGGTGGAGAAATTCAATGATAAGAAAAACATTGAGTTATGGAAGCTCGAGATGTGGGATGTGCTTGCGCAACATGGATTGCAAAAGGCATTGGCGGGCAAGTCAAAGAGACCCATTGGTAAGTGGGATGATGAATGAGAAGATTTGGATGCGAGAGCTCTAAGTACCATTCGTCTGTGTCTAGTAGATGAAGTTCTTTTTAATATCGTTGGAGATGAGACAATATCAAGCTTATAGAGCAAGATGGAAAGTCTTTATATGACATAATCCTTGACGAACAAAATCTTTTTGAAGAGGCAGTTGTATAGCTTACATATGAAACAAGGTATAAAACTTGTCGGTCATTTAAACATTTTCAATACTCAGATTTGTCAATTATCTAGTATGGAACTAAAATACGAAGATGAGGACAAAGTAGTTATCTTAATGTGTTCATTACCTGAATTTTGGGATGATTTAATCACATCTATGTGGTTTGATACAACAAACACCATTGATTATGACATTGTTGTGGGAGCGTTGTTGTCTGATGAGATGAGAAAATCCGGTCAAGACACCTGAACATCAGAAGCAATAGTGGCTAGAGGTCGATCCAAGGAAATATGACACAATTAGAGAGGTACATCAAGATCTAAGTCAAAAGGAAAGAAGGGTAAACTAAAATGTTTCTACTATGGTAAATCAGGGCATCTCTAGAAGGATTTCTCAAAAAGTAACAAGCATCCAAAGAGGACTCCACAAAGGTAGCAAAGGAAGTTAATTCAACTGAAACAAGTCCAGGTATGGTAGATGAAGTATTTTCTATTTGTAATGTTTCACAACATAATCAACATTGGTTGTTAGACTTTGGTGCATCCAATCATATGTGTCTACATAAAAATGGGTTATCAATTTACAAAACTATTAATGACGGTGTTGTTTTTATGGAAAATGATATTTCTTGTAAAATTGTTGGGATTGGTAGCATACGAGTTAAAATTTATGATGGTATTGTAAGAATGTTAACATATGTGAGGCATGTACCTTAACCTAGAAAAAACCTAATATCTTTGGGAGTTCTTGATTATGGTGGTTATAAATGTACAGTTCAAGGTGGAGTAATGAAGGTGTCCAAAGGCATGTTAATAGTCATGAAGGATAAAAATATCAGGAATCTTTATCATCTAGAAGGAAGAACTCATTCAAATCAAGTAGCGGTAGCATCTGAAGATGCAAATGACTCTACACGTTTATGGTGTCAAAGTTTGGGTCATATGAGTGGGAAATGGCCTAAGGTACTGGTGATCTAGGTGGATATCGGTGGTCACCCACCTTTTCCAACTAGGTCAAAACAGTTTTTTGGCAATTTTGGTAATTTACTATTTTTAGCAGTTTTTAACTTCTATGGCCATTTTGAGGCCCTAAACGATGTTTTTGGGAAAATAGGGAGAAATATGAAAGTTCCTTCAATATTTCCTCCAAAATGAATCTTCTCGACGATATCTTTCCAATGGGCTATCATGCGCCTAAAATGGAGACCGTATACAAAAGTTACGACCTTGGGAAGTTGGTGTACTAACTTATTCTTGTTTATTGTAAAAAGGCCTTAAGAGCCTCATTGTAATCATCTTCTTGCGAATGAGAGTAACCATCACATCTCTTCTCATAGATAAGCTGCCACCATTCTAGCAAGTCTTTCACTCTGTATTTTTACAGTCTCTGTATATTTCTTTCATTAATAGAAATTGTGTATTGTTGTATCTCTGTGTTTTATGGTTGCATCTATGATACATTTATTTTATATCATTGGATATTTGCGATATCTTTGTGCATTTATTTAATATATCTCTTCTTTCATTTTGTGCCAAAAATAATCTGGAACAGTGGTATCAAAGTAGGATGTTCTTGATCATTTTTTCAGTGCATGTCCCCGACGAGGTCTGAGTATAGCAAGTTGGGTCTCGAGCTTGTCTCTCTTGAAGAAAATCACTCTAGCATGCCCAAGAAACCCTCCATGGTAGAAGAAAAGAAAAAAAAAATGGAGCAGACGATCCTATAAATCTGTTGCTTGAGCAATTTCTCACGTGACAGAGGGACGAAATGATGGAGAATTTTTTCCACATCCTTCAATGCCTATCGATAGCAACAGGTGCATATTCATTAAACAATCACTTTGGAAGAACCTTTCATTTCAATGTACATGTTAATTTTGATATTCCCATATTTGAAGGTCGGATAGATGCGCATGCCCTAAACAAATGGTTAAATCTGCTAGACGGTTATTTCTTTGTTCACCATTTTTCCAACAGGGAAAAGATCACCTTCGCACTCCTTAAAGCTCTCTCCCATGTCAAACATTGGTGGGAAACTTACTGGGAGAAAAGTTCAACAGAGGAGTCTGGAATATATGGGGTCGAGTCCACTTGGGATTTTTTTGTGAATGCGGTAGAGGAACAATATTACCATGTTGGCAACTATGAGGACCAATACATGTTATGGACCACACTACGACAAGAGAGGGCCCAAGCAGTTCCAAAGTTCACCAATACCTTCCATACCTTGCGCACCAAGCTGGGTATCAAAGACTCCGAACGACATTTGGTTTTGAAATACCATGGAGCTCTACAAAGATACATAAAAAATGAAATGGATTTTCTGGATATCTCATCACTCGGTGTTGCTTATCGATATGCTTTTAAAATCGAGTAGAAATTTAAGCACCAGAACAAACAAGAGTTCAGGTCTGCAAATACGTAATAACCAAAGTATACCAAAGATTTCCCTCATAAACAATCTCTCGAAAACCAATCCAAGCCATAGGAAAATGGCGCGATTTCCACAAAATCCCCTGGCACAACACCGATTAATGTTGCTCAAAATAGCCATTGGTGGTTGAGATCAAAGACAAGGAGCTGAACCCTGATTCATAATCTAATTCTGAAAATACTAATAAAGGACAGATCATTGACGCAGACCTGACTTCTATTTTCACGAACACAACAATTCAACCAGAAGAATCAATAGATACTGAAGAGGGGAAGGGCCTTCTTCATTCACCAATGTGGGTGAAGGGGACCCAATTGCATTTTATTGTTGATAATGGAAGCCAGAAGAACATCATCTCAGCAGAGGTCATAAAATAGTTGGGATTGTCAACAACACCACACCTGCAACCATACAACATCGGGTGGCTTCGCCAAGGACGAGATCTTCGTGTTAGCCAGTAGTGTTGATTTCCATACAGAATCCAACCCTTCAAGGATGAGGTATTATGTGATTTTTCCCCACTGGATGTCTTTGATGTTCTCTTGGGCCAACCATATATGTGGAGACACCATGTTGTTTATGAGTCTCGACCCCGCAGTGTCATTGTTTCTCTATAGGGTCATATCTATAGAATACTAGAGGTAGTTCCAACTATTGTTCCACCTAAACAGTGTCGCAAGGTAGTATCTCATACTCTAAAGTTCATCTTCTTCACAATTTTTTTAAAAGGGGAACAAAAGGACACGACAACCACTACAACCTTGCCCCAAGCACCTTTTATCCAACAGAAGCAGGTCGACAAGGTTGCAGCAAAGTGCAAAGATTCCTTTTGCACACCGTCCTCTCATGTAGCTCAATTTTTTGAACAGCCTTAGCCTCAACAAGTCCGTGACAGACTTCCACAAACTAAGCAACGTGACGTCTCAAGCAAGGCAAGCAACTCACTAAGATTCAGATTCCCCAAATGTTTTTTCCTCTCCTCCGAGAACTCAACAAAATGGAGACCATTGCTTCTTAAGGAGGGAGGATTGATCCAGGAGGATATCGGTGGCCACACACTTTTTCCAACTGGCTCAAAATAGTTTTCTGACAATTTTGGTAATTTACTATTTTTAGCAGTTTTTAACTTCTGGGGCCATTATGAGGTCCTAAATCATGTTTTGGGAAAATAGGGATAAATATGGTAGTTTCTTTGATATTTCCTCCAAAATGAATTTCCTCAACGATACCTTTCCAATGGGCTATCATGCGCCTAAAACAGAGATTGTATGCAAAAGCTACGAACCTGAGAAGTTGATGTACTAACTTACCCAAACGGGGCCCACATGACTTTTGGTGCTTTATCTCCTAGGGTTAGGTTTTTGGATATCTAGGGTTTTTGGCATTCATGTTTATTTTAAAAAGGCCTTGAAAACCTCACTGTAATCATCTTCTTGCAAATGCGAGTATCTGTCACATCTCTTCTGAGAGATAAGCTACCACCATTCTACTGAGTCTTTCACTCTATATTTTTATAGTCTCTACAAATTTATTTCATTAATAGAAATCGTGTATTACTGTATCTCTGTGTTTTATGGTTGCATCTTTGATACATTTCTTTTATATTATTGGATATCCACGATATCTTTGTGCATTGCTTTATTATATCTTCGCTCTCATTTCGAGCTGAAAATAATCCAGATCAACTGGTTCAATGGAAGTTACTTCCAAGTTTAAAATCCCTGAATTTGAATTTCTAGAAGCATTGTATTTATGGAAAATAGATTAGACAAAAGTTTAAAACATGAAGACATATTAGTAAAGATGATTATTGTAGAAAGGCGTGTATCTATTTACTAAAAAGGAAAGTTGATGTATGTAATGCTTTTAAGCAATTTATACCTTTGGTTGAAAAGGACAATCGAAGGTCAACCCAATGTTTGAGAGTTGATAATGGAGATGAGTTTACTTCTAAGGAATTTGAAAATTATTGCAATGAAGATGGGGTCAAAAGATGTAAAACCACTATTTTTACTCCTCAACAAAATGGTGTTGTTGAATGCATGAATACGACTCTTCTAGAGAGAGTAAGGAGCATGCTCAGTAATGCCAAGTTGAAGTAGGAAATGTCGGAAGAAACAATTTTTACAACATGTTATCTGGTAAATTGATCACCATCAGCTGCTATAGGCTATAAGATTCCAGAATTGGTATGGACATGTCACCCTTGTGATTATTCAATTTATTTTTTTTTTTGTTGTGACGCATATGCTCTTATTCCTAAGGATCAACGTTATAAGTTAGATCCCAAATCAAAAAGGATTATCTTTTTTGGGTATGGTGACAGAGTTAAGGGATATAGATTGCGGGATCCTACTGCCCACAAAATCACCATTAACATAGAGGTCATATTTGATGAATTGTCACTCATAAAATTAGTTGTAGATGTTGAAGTGAAACAAATAAAAGTACCACAATATCTACAAATTAAGTTGGAGACTGGATCATCTACATGAGAGAAGGAGCATGGAGATGTTCATGAAGAAGCTCCTACAGAAGAATATGATCATACGAAAAAAATCATGGAAATTGAGGAAATACCACAACAATCTCTATGAAAATCTACATCGGTCAAGGATTTTCCTAAGAGGTATGGTGATTATGCTACATCTATTACTTTTTTATTTCTAATGATGGAGAACCTAGTTCTTATCAGGAAGCAATAAATACATCTAGAAGTGTTAAATGGAAAGTAGCAATGAAAGAAGAAATGGACACCTTAGAGAAGAATGAAACATGGGACCTGGTGGAACTTCCAAAAGCATGAAGGTTGTTAGTTGCAAGTGGGGTTACAACATGAAAAAGGGTGTTGATGATAAAGTTGAAAGGTAGAAAACAAGACTGGTAGCAAAAGGGTATTCTCAGAAGGAAGGTATTGATTTCCATGAAATATTTTCACGAGTTGTTAATCTTGTTTCAATTTGTGTTGTGTTAGCACTAGTTTTCTTACTTAATCCGGAGTTAGAGCAATTATATGTTTAAACAAAATTTTTACGTGGAGATTTGGATGAGGAAATATATATGGAACAACCATAAGGGTTTGTTTAGGATCACAATAATTTATTTTTTTGCAAACTCAAGAAGTCATTATATGGCCTGAGGGAGTCTCCCGGACAATGGTACAAGAACTTTGATTCCTTCATGGTGTGCCATGATTTTACAAGAAGTGAGTATGACCATAGTGTTCACTTTAAAAGGTTTGAAAATGAAATATTAATTATTTTGGTGTTACATGTTGAAGATATGCTTGTAGTAAGAAAAAACATGGTTGAGATCAACAAGTGGAAGGCTTAGTTGGCTAGGAATTTTTATATGAAGGATATAGGAGAAAAAAAATGAAGCTTGGGCATGAAGATACACAGAGAAATGAAAAATGGTTATGGTGATCACAACAAAAATATGTGTAGAAAATACTCATGAAATTTAGTATGAATAATGTGAAACAAGTAAAAATCCCTTTGGCTTTCCATTTCAATATTTCTTCAAGTTTATGTCCTAATAATGATGAAGAAAAGGAGTATATATGTAGTGTATTGTATGCTAATGCAACAAGAAGTTTGATATATTCTATGATATGTAATAGGCCATGTATTTCACATGCAGTTGATGTTGTGAGTACATACATGGAAAATTGACGTAAAGAGCATTGCGAAAAAGATAAATGGGTACTTTGGTATATTAGGGGCACAGGTAATTGTTGTATGACCTATAATGGTTGCAATGATTTAGTCGCAGATTCATATTTTGCAGGTGACTTGAACAATAGAAGATCTACTTCAGGATATGTCTTTACTCTTACAGAATGACCTCTTAGTTGGATGTCAAAGATTCAAAACATTGTTGTTTTATCCACTATATAGGAAGAATATATAGCTTCAACACATTCTTGCAAGGAGACAATTTGGTTAAAAGGTTTGTTGGGTGAGTTTGGAAGAATGTAGGACAAAGTGGAACTATTTTGTAGTGTTATTCATTTGGCTAAAAATAAAACTTATCACACTAAGAAAAAACATAATTAAATACCATTTTATAAGACAATGGCTTACGTGAAAAGCGATGAATAAATTTGGGCATGATATATTAGGTAAATTATTGTCAAAGTGGGAGATTGTTGAAACAATGCCAACCAATTTCCCACATTTTTGGATATGAGCACATTCTCGACTCCTATTATTTTGCATTTAGTTGAAACAAATCAACTAAAAATAGAATTGGTTAGGTGCACATTACATTTATGTAATTGTTTGAGAGATTCTTCATATATATGTAATTTCTTAGTGGCAAGTGTGTGGGATGAGTGTGAGAGATGGTTGTAAGCTGAGTTTAGTTGTTGTAATTCTCCCTTGAACAATAAGATCATTGATTGTCTTGTATATGTTATTTGTCATTAAATTGTTGTGTTTATGTTTCAAGCTCCCAACATTATAAGATTATTATATTAAGTAAAGGTTTAGTCTAAAGTTTCTATGTTTTAAATTTTTATATAATTTTATTAAAATCCTACAATGTAATTATAATCCAAATCACAATTTAACATTGCTTAAATTATGTTTTTGAATGTATAAATAAATTCAATAATAACATAAACCCTAAAATCTACAACTTTCTTAATTTCTAACAATATGGTAAAGTCTACGAAGGTATACATACCCTACCCCCCTCTTGAACCTGTGACCTTTTAAGAGGAAACACATGTTCAATAACCCTTATCTTATGGTGGCCATTGCCTTGATTTCAGTGAACAGACTCATGCTTAAGTTTTTCATGAGAGGAAAAAATGTGTTAAGCTAAAAGTTCTAAGAAATGACTATTTTTCGATGGGACATTTGTCTTAAATTGGTCAAGAAATTGTTAGATTTCTAGATTTAAGTGATTATTTTTGTATAATCCAAATACTCCACAAATTTTTCAACATGTTGAATCATTTTCTGTATTCACAAATGGATTTTAAACAACAAAAAATAGTAAATTCTAAAAACCATTTCTTAGAAATAAAAAAATTAATTCACCTCCCACACAGCTAGCTCTTTAATTCAGGTAAATAAAAAAA
Source organism: Picea glauca (assembly GCA_000966675.3). Lineage (NCBI taxonomy): Eukaryota > Viridiplantae > Streptophyta > Pinopsida > Pinales > Pinaceae > Picea > Picea glauca. The sequence continues at coordinate 1,482,939 of JZKD02S2278408.1, forward strand.
AATTAAGTACTTGAAAACTTCATTATAAAATTTAATTTAGATAAGAATAAATGTGTAGGATTTAACTTCATATAAAATAAATGTTAAAAAATGAAAGTGACTAGAACTGAGAGCATTATATTAAATAAACAGTAAAAAGAAAGCGAACTTGTAATATTCGAAACAGTTAACGCTTATCCTATTCTCGCTATTCTTTGGATTTCAGCGCACCAACTATTCTTTGGAATTCAGTGCACCCAATTATGATTCCGTTCATCGTAAAAGAAAAAAGTTTAATTCATCGACCTCCTCTATTATTCATGGGACAGAAAATTTTAAAAATACTTGAAAATTTTATTATAAAAGATTTAAATTATATATTAAATAAGTTTTAAAAATTTAATTTTATATAAAATAAAATTTAAAGGTTAATTTGATTGATAGAAACTCTGCAATACAGTGGAAACTCCGAATAAGTATGAGAATTCCTCAAGAATTTATCTGTGCAACTTCCGATCTGGCCACCCACCGTTTATGCACAACTTCCTATCTCGCCACTCCATTTTAGAATTTAACACATTTTTATGGTAAAATTTTAATTTATGAATTAGTTGTTCAAAGTGACACTGTTGGTTTGAAAGCAAACCACTTTTGTCACTGCAATCACCATAAAATGCTACACGTCCCTTTCTAAAAACCACGGTTCTGATTGTGGTCCGCCACTAAACTTTTAAAACGTCCGCACCTTCCAACCCCACAATTTGGCGTGACCGTTGATCTTGCGATCTAAGATTAGGCCCTCTGATCAATAGCTCATCTCTGGTGCTTTTTAGATTGACGGATCATATCTTCCCCTTCAGAACAACAGTCAAGATTTGGTTCGCGGATCAGCCTTAGAGAATTTCATTTCTCAAACTCCATTTGTTGTATGCTGCTTTTATCCGGAGAGAAGGATCTCGCGATGCCTAGCTCCTACTAATCGACGACTCAGATTCTCTTTGGGCGCTTCGAGAATTTGGGTGCTTCGGGCTTCGGCCCTTCAGGACTTTGCAATGTTTCTCATTTTAAAACTCCCAAAGTAAAACTCCTAGAGTGATAGATTTGATGATGTGTGGCTCTTGTTCATCAACAACTCAGATCTATTTCGGGACTTCGGGCCTTCAGCCACTTTGGCAGCTTCAGCAAATTGGGTGCTTTGGTGGCTTCGACTCTTCAGGTCTTTGGAATTTCTAAGCATTTTTCATTTCAAATATCCTGAAGCTCATTTACCCCAAGGCTTGGATTGACTACCACCTAACCCCTTTAAGATCAATGGTTGATACTCACTTCAGGGCCCTTTGCTCTAGCACTATACTTCATGTAACTTGGCACTCCCAAATGCCCGTGAGCCGCTGATCTAGACTGTTCTGGGAATCTTCGTTGTTGAAAGATTAAAACTTCTTTCTGCTTATGCTTCAATATCGAAACATACTGCTAAGAAAGTTGTGCTTTGTGTTCATGGCTACGGCCTGCACGATCAAGGGTTTGGATGACTGGCTGTGAGCCAAGAAAATAGGGAGACTAGTGACTGAAACATAGGATGCGAGTCCTCGTCCTTGGAGAAAATAGAGGGGCTTGGGGCCAAGATTTCACTCAGGTAAGATATTTAAGGAAAAACAGGGTGCACAAATGAACATGGGAAAACAAAGAAAGATTTACAAGCCGAAGGGGGGAAAATTTTTTATTTGGTCCGCAAAAATGATAGAGACGGGGAAAGACTACAGACTCAGGTATATCGACACACACCTATGGCCCTTGACGACCCTATGTGATAACATTTGACTCCCTAGGGGATGGCATGCTCCCTACGAGCTGCCAAAAATGCACAGTTCTAGTGCCTTAGTTGTTGGGCTATGAAGCCTAGCTCAAAACTTTCGCTGAAGAAAACAAAAAGATATGTACACTACACTACTCAAAACGAAAACAAACACATGGGCTCCAGAAGGAGCTTATTTATGTATACTCCTAGACTAACCGATTTTTACAAAGTGTTAGTTGAAAGTGGACTTCCACCAGAGCTAGTCAAGTAACCTCCTAACTGGAAACTTATTTTCTCTGTCAGTGATCAAATAAAGATAATGAAATTGTGACAACAAAATGATTAGATTTTTCAACTCTCCAACTAGTGTTGACGACAAGATAAATTTTGGAGGCTTCAATACTTGGAAAAAAAACAACTCCATGTACTCCCCTACAGGGTCATAAAATAGGGGATGAAACTTACCGGGTTGGTAACATAAAACATACTCTGTCTTACAATTGCTCACATCCGGATGAATCTTTTTGGCAAGTACAGGTGAGTGAAAGGTTGATGGAGGCTGCTTATCCACTTCCTCTTTGTCTTCTCTAATAAACTCAGCCAGTTGAAAGTAAGAAATCTCTTCATGTATATCAATGAATGGGTGCTTCTCCCTAACATGTTGCTCAGTGTCTTCTGCAGGCGTAGGATGGTTGATTTCCACCCAATGCTTTTCCTTACTGAATAAAGGAAAAGGCTTTATAGTACCGTCTTGAAAATCTTTCATATACACCTCAGAATCCAATTCATAGTTGTCATACATAGGCTGGATGCTCCCCAAGTCAATAAAATGTAAGGTAGGGATCTGCTCTTCTTCATCTGAGTACTCATCAAAGATGGGTGAGCACAAAACTCTTTTATCTTGCAAGAAAAAATGAGTGACCTCTTGATTCTTCTCTTCAATCCTAGGTGAAAATACATCATGGGAAACCTCTTGAAGGAAAAGAGAAGAATCCTCCTCCACAATTATCTCTTCTTTTACAATTGAGACAACAAGTGCATCAGGGAAAGAATATGATACATCTATGGCTATGCAATCATGAGCACTATCAACACTCATATCTAGAAGGCCTTCTTCTCGAGAAATAGAAAGAGAAGCTTTCATCCACATTTGCAAAATACTTGCTTCTATCCTCACTTTCTCTTTCAATTAGATCTTCACCAGAATCATCACACGAGGAAGACTCTATCATATGTTGGATGTGGAATGCAAACTTCTTACAACAGTCATCGAAAATAAGATGAGATAGGTAAATCTTCTCATAATATGAATTAAAAGCATCGTGAAATTCCTTCAAAGAATGGATACTAGTAGCAGGGAGAGATTGACACCATTCACAAGCATCTTCCTCTAAAGAAAATTTTAACATCTTGATCAAGACATCCTTGTGAAAGAAGCCATGTTCAAGCATGCAAATATGAAATTTTAATAAGTGCTCACCGGGATGGTCATGCTTGCTTCCTCTGAATCTCGAAAGATAATCATACCATTCATTTATAGTTAGCATTGAATGTGGATAACTAGCGATGGCTAAGAAATTGAAGGGGGGGAATCTCTTGGCTAGGATAACCTCCATAGCCTTTTGATTTGTTTCCCTTCAGTGGAGTCACCAACAGATTCTGCACAGTGGATTCTTCATGGTGAAAAATAATCAGTCAGAATTATGTGTCCATCTTTAGTTCACCATCTAAAAATGACTCTTTGAAATGTCGTTCTTCCCAGGGAGCTTTTCAATCTGGGATAAAAGAAAAAATCCTTCTTGAGAAAGATTTCATTTCTTCTCTCTCGGTCAGCTTCAGGTGTAGCCAGAGGAAGTTGTGGAGTAGATCTCGTGTGTCTTCCCTTTGGAGCCACAACTAAAATAGTGGAGTCGAAATAGTGGAGTCGTCAGGTGAAAGCTACAATCTTCAATGGTATCGATATCTAATGCACCTTCAGAATTAGAGCTTCTTTGTCATTCTATCCAAGTGAAATGTCTTCAATTCGTTTCCTGGCAACGACGCTAGAAATGTTAGCACTAAGTCACCCTCAGATTGCATAGAAGGCAAAGCCCAGTACCCATTAGTTTATACAGTAAATGTAAATGAGTTTTAGGAGGCCAAACAGAGAAGACTCAACGAAAATAACGTTATAACTAAAAAATATGGACTGGTATGCGCAAGCAATTGATGTCTTGGATCAACATCAATAAGTAAGTTGGAGTAAAGGTGAGTAGGAGGAAGACTTTGGTGAGAAAAGTGTAGAGGTTTGTCGTGAACATTAGGCCTTTCAGTAGCCTAAGGAACAAAAACTTAAACACAAGATCCTCTTGAATTCAAATTTCAAAGAAACTGAAAGAAATTCATAACCACATTATAATCAAACATTCATCATAATACAGTCACAATAATCCATGTGAATTAGTCAATCATTAAATCTCTTAGTATCATGGGAAAATAAGATGGAGTAAGAAAGCTGACTTAGATTAATCAAGAAGTCTGGAATCAAGACATAACCAAAGAACTAGTGTTCTTCATCAAAATATTACAATACCAGGGAACCTAGCTCGACCATTCAACCTTTAACAAAATATCAGAACTAACTACTTACACTCAGAACTGTTGCAACCACTAGGAGTGTGATTGGACCATTGCATTCAAAGTTTTCAGTCGACGGCTGCTTTGTCAGACTATGGAGGACTTCTTACGTCAGACGTGAGACCGACTCAGTAAGGGCTCTATGAGAAAATTCATCCAACAAGAAGCTTTGGATTGACAATCAGCCCCTGCAACCCTTCTCTCCACACATTCCATTTATGGGGTGAGACGAGGTCTCAACCACCGCCCCCATTTCCATTAACTACCTTCATCGGGATAAGGACGAAGCCTGACACCCATGAATGTTCCAGGCGGTGCCCACGACTTCTTTGAGTCAATCTCGATGCCTCGAGGCCAAGCAGATCTTCTTCTGTCACCAAATACAGGCACGTTTAGCCTTTGGCACAACTCATGTCCATCGCTCCATCTTCAATGTGAGCTAGGGCCATGACCCTACACAATCGCACGATTGCAGGCACTACCAAGGGTGGTCTGAAAGAAACCGCTTGTGTTCCCACAATTCAGCATAAACCGCCATGCGTCCCTTTCTAAAAACCACGGTTTTGATTGAGGCCCGCCTCTTATATTTTAAAACATGTGCACCTTCTGACCCCACAATTTGGCATAACCGTTGATCTTGCGATCTAATGTTAGGCCCTCTGATCAATGACTCAACTTTGACACTTTTTAGATTGATGGATCAGATCTTACCCTTCAAAACAATGGCCGAGATTTGCTTCGTGGATCGGCCTTCAGGAATTTCAATTCTCAAACTCCATTTGTCTTCTGTTTCTTTTATCCAGAGCGAAGGATCTAGTGACACGTGGCTCCTACGGATCGATGGCTCAAATTCTCTTCTGGTGCTTCGGGCTTCGGCCCTTCGGGACTTTGCAATGTTTCTCATTTTAAAAATCCCAAAGTAAAACTCCCAGAGTGATAGATCTCATGATGCTTGGCTCTTGTTGATCAACAACTCATATCTATTTCGGGCCTTTGAGACTTCGGGGCTTCAGCCACTTTGACAGCTTCGACAAATTCAACGCTTTGGCAGCTTCGAGTGTTCGGGTCTTCGGGACTTCTACGCATTTCTCATTTCAAATCTCCCGAAGCTCATTTACCCAAAGGCTTGGATCAACTATTGCCTGACCCCTTTAAGATCAACGGTTCATACTCACTTCGGGGCCCTTTGCTCTGGCGCTATACTTCACGCAAGGTGGCACTCCCAAATGCCCGTGAGCCGTTGGTCTAGACTGTTCTGGGAATCTTTGTTGTTGAAAGATTAAAGCTGCCTTCTGCTTATGCTTCAATCCCGAAACAGACTGCTAAGAAAGCCACACTTTGTCTTCATGGCTGTGGCCTGCACGATCAAGGGTTTGGACGACTATCTGTGAGCCGAGAAAATAGGGAGACAAGTGACTGAAATAGAGGATGTGAGTGCTTGCCCTTGGAGAAAACAGAGGGGTTTGGGGCCAAGATTTCACTCGGGCAAGATATTTAAGAAAAACCAAGGCGCACAAACGAACAAGGGCAAACAAAGAACGATTTACAAGTCAAAGGGGGGAAAACTTAAGATTTGGTTTGCGAAAAGGATAGAGACGAGACAAAACTACAGACTCGGATATATCGACACACACCTATGACCCTTGACAACTCTATGTGAGAACACTCCCACCATTAAAATAAACCAAATTAATTGTACATCAATTTATTATTATATTTTGTTATTAAATTTGAATGATAAATTAAAAATGAAATTTTAACATTTATATCGACCAATCCAAACTGGAGAAATGGAATTTACAATTTCAGCATTTCCTGCTAAATATGGATCCATATGGACAATTAACTTTTTGGTTTCATTCTGACACATCATCCTAATCCGTTTAACGATGCAATGGACTGTGGATGACGCTGTTATCGAAGAACACGAGCTCAAAAGTTGATACCGATAGAAAAGGAGAGAAAGTGAAGGATACAATGCAACGTGGAGAGCTCTGAGCCACAATTTTGCATGACGACCGACCGACGTGCTCAGTATCGCTGTAATTTCGATCGACGTCGCATGTTTATACGCCGTACACGGTGATTGAAAATATAATATGTGGATGATATGTAACACTTTATTTAGCATTTTTAATTGTTTTATTGATACTGACTAACTCTGAGACACTTACATGGAAGAGGATTTTATGGATTCTTTATTGTTTTATATTTTATTTTAGGTATCCATTATTATATTTCATTTATTTATTTTTATTAATTTATGTTTTAAAAGATTTATTTAGGATAAATGTTAAAAGTATAATTTCTTATATTGTAGATTTAATTAAGAAGAAAAAAGTAGATTTCAGAAATAATATTTTTAATGATTTAAAATGAAAAAATCTAGTAAATTGAGTTTAGCTTGTGTGGTTGTGGGATTGAATGTTACCTTTTTTATCTGAATTTTATTTTTGTAAAATGATATGTTCAGCTCATTATAAGTAAATTGTTGTAAAAGTTTTGAGTCTTTCCTTTTCTAAACCAATGAAAAATTTAGAATTAAATGTTGATAGTATCTATAAAGGAAATTTTATATTAACCAACTAAACCAACACCTCACTAAACTTAAATTATCATCTTGAATCCAATATTTCATTCTTCCAATTGCAATGAATTTGAAAATTATTGCAATGAAAGTTATTGAAAATTATGTTTTAAAAGATTTATTTCGGTTAAATGTTAAAAGTATAATTTTTTTATTTTGTAGATTTAATTAAGAAGAAAAATTTAGACTTCAGAAATAATATTTTTAATGATTTAAAATGAAAAAATATCTAGTAAATTGAGTTTAGCTTGTGTAGTTGTGGGATTGAATGTTGCCCTTTTTATCTGAATTTTGTTTTTGTAAAATGACATGTTCAATTCATTATAAGTAAATTGTTGTAAAAGCTTTGATTCCTCCCTTTTCTAAATCAATGAAAAATTTAGAATTAAATGTTGATAGTATCTGTAAAAGAAATTTTATATTAACCAACTAAACCAACACCTCACTAAACTTAAATTATCATCTTGAATCCAATATTTCATTCTTCTAATTGAAAATTAACCATTTATTAACATTATTGTCATAAAACAGTCATTTGAACTCAAAGTTGGTCAGCTTCCAAACATAAAACTACATACAAGTCCATAAGACTACATATAAGTGTTCCTTGTATGTTTGAATTACCACGTTGATTTAGATTTTTTTTCCTGAATAACCACCTTCCGAATTAGTTTATACTTAATAGGGTTGTTACAGTTTATGTGTTGAAACATAAGTTAAATGAAAATTTATAAAATTTAATACTAATAATATAAAAGTATACCATTTATGGTCGAAATTTCTTGAAATCAAAACGCCTTCTATAACAGAAATACCAATGCAAACCTAAACTTCTGGAGCCGACAAGCATTCATAGCAATTCAGTACTAACTGACTCTACCCTACTGGCTTTCTTTATCCCAAAACAAAGCTGCCAAATTGACAGAATGTAAACGGAAATCCGTTCTATTTACAGTTACAATCTTAGGAACAGAACGTCTTTAAAACTCATGAACGCCTCGTCCAAAGATAAATATTGAAGTCTACATTACACTAAAAATTCTATCTGTGATCATATTTATCTGGCATGCCGCTGCCCTGGCTAGTTGCAATCACCAGAGGATGACTCTGAGAAGCCTGACGAGCCCGAAAACTGATGTAGCAGATCGGTTATATCCACGTAACCACAGAAGGCAGGATTACCACTGTTGAGAAGCCSCATTAGGTATTCAAAGAAGTCGACATTACATGCTACTCTTATTCCACCCTTCTCTGGGTATCCAAACTCTTGAGCAGATAATTCAAGGAGCTCCTCGAACAAGGGGTGTTTCAAGTAATGAATATCGACAATAAAACGATGGCCTTCGCACCCCACATAAACCGGTAAACATCCGCGAGGAACGCTGGACTTCATGGATTTTCTTTCTCCGCAACATAAACCGAGAGGCCATATTCTCTGCAACAGATCGGTGGTTTTCTTTTCTAATTTCTGAAACTTCTTCGGAAGCTTATTCATCATGTTGATGGGCGAATATCAAATATTGATTGCGTCCGACTGCTCGCCGTGAAGTAGACAGAAACGAAGATAGTCGGTTGAAGAGAGGCAGGCTCGTCTTAGACATTATATAGGAGGCAATTAGTGTAGAAGAGCCAAAAACCATACGGAGTAGAGAAGAGGACGTTTTAGGCCCACCATAATTAAGTCTCTGCATGTGTTGGCAGTCAGGAGTCAGAGGTTTGGTTTTATTTTAATCAATGCCAGGCTCTCCATGGCTCGAGAAATGGTTCGATCAATGTTCTGACAGTACCGTCTGCTGACCTCGGCTGTTAGGGGAACGCCGGAGAATTTGAGGGAGTGGGTTAACCCGGGAGCAATTTTTTCTGGTAGGTTGTAGGTTTTTTCTCAGTTTGCTAATTAATGTAGAATTCTAATCAATTTTCTGAGTATTTGATTTGGTTTAAAATGAAACAAAACTCTAAGTAAAATTTCAAAATACTTAAACTACCCCTGAAACCCAATTTTTTTAACCTAAAAAGCAGAACTCGAAAATGAAAATTACTACCGAATTAGTATACTCCGAATTTGAGATTTAGGACTCGCAAGAGGAGGAGAGTGCTACTGGCAATGGTCCTGTCCACGGTAATCGAGGGAGCTTCTGCCACTTATACATGGGTGTCAGGTGATCTATCTAACCTTTAGACTCTTGAGTCTTCGGCGCAAGAGCTGTGGAGCCGCATGCATGTTGTAGTACAGTTGGACTATCATGATCCCAATCATGAGAGCGGGACAGGCGGATGCACGGGGAAAGAGAAGAGGCAAGTGGACAGCGAGGTGCACGGAATAAAGAGTCTGAGATAAGGTGGCTTTGAAAATTGTGAGATGCTCAATGCACGCTCTTATTTTAGAATTTAATAATATGACTTGGATTTGGCTATTGAAATGTTCAGTACGGCCCTCCCGGTCCAATCGCTCCATAGATTTTTCTTTGCCACACTGTCTGGATCACGATCATTTCACAAAGAAAACTTGACAGCTGCATGGAAGGTTTCACGGGTTTTTGTTTAAAAATAAAATAAATATGAATGATGAGAGACAAACTAGAGGTGCAAGCAGCCAAACATGGCATTATCAATATTAGTTTTTTTTTGGTTTTTTTTTGGTTTTTATTTAAAAAGCACGGTTGAACTACTAAGTTTTTTTTTCCATGGGAAAATTCTTCTTTATATTCAGAGGGATATAAAAATTTACAAAACAACGTTAATTGACAAAACAGAGAGCGTAGATTGTTGCTCGCATAATGACATAACATTCAGACTAGTAGATTGTTGCTCGCATAATGACATAACATTCAGACTAAGTCAATCTGACCAGAGTTACCGCCGGACTCATTAAATTTTTGTTACAAAAAGAAGATTAGATAATCTAGTGTCTTTCACTTCAGATTTTGAGCATTGTTGGGAGGCCCTCATTGCCATCCTCCCATCGGGAGAAAGTTACGAAACCGAGGGGCCGGGATAATGCCTGTTTTCATAGATAGTCCACAATAACATTGTCTTCTCTGTAGATGTGTGAGGCAGAGAGGCTCTTGATAAGTCTTGTGGCTTCAATTGTTTTGTCTTTCCAGCGTTCCAATGTTGCTGATTGGAGGTCAGCCTTGCCATTAATCCAATCGATAATGACTTTTGAGTCTCCTAGAAGTAGCAGCACTTCGATGTTTAGCCTTTGAGCCAGGATAAGGGATGCCCACTCCCCCATAAGTTCGGCCTTGGTGTTGGTGCCTTGTCCTCCATTGAGAGTCCATCTGTAGGAAGTGTGGGAGTTTATGAGGATGTGACCCCTCGCCCCACAAAGAGTTCCATCTAGTTGTGTTGCTCCGTCAAACTAGGCAATGGCTTTGTCATAAGGAAGAGTTTTAGTAGATCTGTGGTTTGGCTGAGCGGTTGTGGGAGTGATAGGATGGTCGACTACTGTAAGAATGAGATTTGTCACCAAGTGAATCGATGGGAGCTTATCATAAAAAATGGCGGCATTTCTCGCCAACCAAACGTTCCAACAAAAGGTGGATGGCAGCGTGGGGTAGATGTGGTGTCTAGAGCACCAAGAGCTAAAGCAAGAAAATGCTGAGGGACCAAGCCACTGTTCGGAAATTTTTAGAGTAGCTGTGACTTGATGCCAAACTTGTCTGGTGAAATTGCAGTTCATGAAGAGGTGATGAGAAGTTTCACTATCCTTCTTGCACAAAATGCAGCGATTGGGGCCTAACCAACCGCGGCTTTGGAGGATATCCCAGACAAGGATTTTCTTCTCCGTCAAAAGCCAGGTGAATAATTTTAGTTTCAATGGGAACTGCCACGTCCACATTCGTGTGTGCCAAGACAGATCGTGGGTGTTCCAGATCGCTTCTGCCAATGCATTGTAGATGTTTTTAACTGATATAATTCCAAATTTATCGCCTCCCGTCCAGATGAGGGTGTCTGATCGCTCTTGTAGATGGATGTCAGCTTCAATGAGATTTTGTGTGTAGCTATTCCATTCAACTGTGAGCTCTCTGTCTAGTTCCAGCGTGGAGCTAGTAACCCAGGATTCTCCAAGTAAGTTGCAACTGTGTGGGGAATTAATATGAAACAGATAATGGAAACCTAATCTATGCAGTCGATCCAACAGTCTAGATGATAGCAGGGCCTTTTTTCCCATGCCAAGGATAGCATCCCTGCCAATTTCTATAGCTGATCCAGAGCCGGGCAGCCACAAAATCCAATGTAGGAGGATCAGGAGTGACTTTAGAAGGTGCTTCCACGTTTGTGAGCCCCCCCGAGGAGAAGTTGTGGCTAATCTGAGCCAGGAGTGGACCGGCTAGTGGGAGATATATTTATCTTTTATAAGTTTGTTCCATATGCCTGGTGCCATCAGGATTCACCAAAGCGTATTCGTCGAGAGAGCATGGTAGAAGAGGTACAAGTTCCTTAGACCCCAGCCTCCTAGTGCTTTTGGCTTTGAGAGGATCACCCACCCACAGAGATGGAGGCCTTTGTTTTTCTTGTTGCCAATCCAGAGGAAGGAAAAAATCAACTGGCAGAGCTTCTTTATCACAGATAGAGGGATGTGTGCCAGAGCCATCCAATAAACCAGAAGGCTTTCCAGAACTGCCTTGATTAATATGTATCTTCCACCTAGTGTTATACATCTATTACACCAGTGTAGGATTTTGTGCTCAAACGTTTCAGTTAACCATCTCCAGTCCTTTGCTTTGTAGATTGAGGGTTTGATATAGTATCCAAGGTAAGTGAAACCATCTGCCAGATCTCGAAAATCAATGCCAAAAAGAGTCTTTAACTCTGACAGGAAAACGTCCCTCGCGCATGTGGCCAAGAAGGTTGACTTCTGATAATTGATCTTTAGACCCGAAACAGAGCAGAAAGTGTTAAGCACATTATAAATTTCTGTCCATTCAAACATGGAGGCTGAAGTCATAATAATCACGTCATCTACGAAGAGTAGATGCAATATCTGAGTCATTCTAGAAGCTCTGATGCCCGTGAGTTTACCAGCTGATTGACTTCTCTTTAACAAGATACTGAGACTTTCTAAGACCAAAATGAAAAGGAGGGGTGAGAGGGGACATACCTGACGAATCCCTCTTTCACTGTGGAAGACTTTGGAAGCATTGTCATTGATTAAAACATCTAGGTTGGCTGTTGTTATGCAACCCATCATCCAATTTGTAGTGATAGCCCCAAATCCACATTGAAGAAGGATGAGATGTAGGAAATTCACTGACCTGCTAAGCTTAGCTCTCTCATTGCGTTCTCTAACATACTATGATCAATAATATATTAAAAAACTTAACATACTATGATCAATAATATATAAAAAAACTATTTCTTCACTCACGTATATTAACATACTATGATCAATAATATATTATATTTTGAAAAACTATCTTTTCATTCAAGTATATTAAAAAAGTTATTTCTTCATTTAAGTAAATGAGAGTAACTATTGTTAATTGGATGTATTTTGAAGGTTGTGAGGAATGATTGTTATCTTTCCCACTAAGGTTTAATTTTCATAATAACATGAATAAAGATAAAAAAATAAGTATGTTATAATTTCTTTTAGTTTATGTGTATTTGAAAATAATCTTTAATTCAAAATAATTGTTTTTAATTCAAAATTGAATAACAAAACAATTGATGATAATTAATATTATATTAAAATAATAATAAAAATATAATTTCATATTATGTTATTTTTATAATAATAATTTATATACATAAATAATAAATAATAAATAATAAATAATAAATATAGATATCATATTATATGTGATAATTATATTTAAGGTTATGATTAATTATGGATCTTGAATGAATTTTACATTTAGGATCATTCATAAAAAATTAATAATTAATTATGATATGATATATCCTTTCATCTTGTTATGATATGATATATCCTTTCATCTTGAATGAATTTTACATTTAGGATCATTCATAAAAAGTAATAGGTTTACAAAATTGTATAAACATAAAATGTTATTAAAATTAAAGGAATGTTTACATTAACTAATATTTTATCAATTTTTATTAAAAAACAAATTGAATTCAAAATGTTATTTAATTAAAAAAAATTATATTTAAATGATCCACATATTAATAAAAAAAGTAATGTATAACTTAATAATAAACGCAAGTTGAAAACATACTTTGTTTTATCTAAATTAAGTTAGATTTTCCTTACATTGTGTACACCATAAAAGATTGTAAGTTATATAAAGTTTTAATATTATTTTTTTTTTTTTAAATAAAAAAATGGTGTAGTACCTTCTATATTATATTAGATAAGCACAGAACTTAGACAAAAATACAGAGTCATGGCTAAAAACCACCAAAAATGCTGCCGATAACCGGAAACCAGCATAACTGAGGGGCTGATAGCAGTTTTAACAATAATACATATAGTTGAGAAGCCCCTGTCCTGCCCGAAGGAAACCAGGACAGGTGCTAATGGTCCAGGAGTACATAGAATAGAAAAGCAGTAAACAAAATCCAGGAAACAGTAAAACCTAGTCACCCGTTGCGCCGTCACCTTCACCCGCCTGCCAAGTGTACCTCGCTGGAATAACAAACTCCTGCGCGCACAGGGGACACTTATGCTGAGATGGAGCTCCGGAGAACGCGCCGAGGAGAATGTCTATACGCTAGCTCATGAGGAGCGTCCTGAGTTCCATGTCCGCCAGGTGGCTACACAGCTCGAAGACCAAGGCCAGGTGTTCGTCGCTAAGAAGAAAACCATGCAGTCTGCCACCCGAGCCGCTACGGGGAGCAGTCCCTGAATCCATTTCCTCATCCATGTCAGCCGCTACCTTCCTCTGCTCCGCGCTAACCTCATTATCCGCAGTCTTCTCATCATGAAATGATGGCAAGTCGCCCGTCCAGGGAGTTTCTTGAATGATACAGCCTGGGACGTTGTCTTCTCTGTTCAAAGCGTGAACGGAGCCCTCCATGGCTCGGTGCTCCTCAATGCATATCAAGTCTCCAACGGACGGGTCCTCCTCCACTATGCATGTGGGAAGTGCAACCTCGGGCTCGGCCTCCCTCACATCGCTCAAATTAGAAATCAGACCTTCCCTGCTGCAGCCAACCCTCTGCTCAACAATGGTGTTGAGCAACATTCGCCGCTCTGCTCGAGCTTTTTTGCGAAGAATTAAGGATGCCAAAGCAAGAGCGCATTCCATTTGCTTCTTCCTGCGACGCTGCACCCTGTGGGCGTCCCAAGCCGAGCCCCGACGAGACCTGGCACGCTCTCTAACCATTGAAACCAGGTGGTGAATGCAGGTACCAAGAAGATGCAGCGCAAGACTAAAAGTCCCGAACGAGAACAGCAGCAAGTGCAAATTGCGAGCAAGCCGTCTCAGACGAGTTTTTCCCGAAAACAAAAAGCCCTAGAAGGCCTCACCAAAGTGCATAGAATAAATGGTGAACGGTCGAGCGAAGGACATAGCAAACTCGCTCTGTCCTGGCTCAAAATAAAACCCATAACTAGGCTCCAGCGTCATCCGTCCTTCCAAATCCATGTCCGATCTGAACTCGCGGGAGGTGTAAATGGTCGTGCGAGGGAGCCTCGCCTTCATATGATCCCTGCTATGGCCGTCCCCCATTGTTAATGCTAATGCGTGGGTGGCGGCCATCCGCAATTAAACCTGCACTTAGTGCGTGTCCCGGTGTCACCAACTCGATGTGTCGTGTCACCCCATCCAGGGTAGTTTTAATATTATTTTAGTCAATATTTATGTTACTAATAGAATTTCCATATAATTTTGTTTAAAGCTTAGTTACTTGAAATTTATAATTTCTAATAATTTTACCTACAAAAATATTTAAAAGATGTTTTGATTTTTTAATATTAAAAAAAAAATTCATAAAAAATTACTATTAACTATTGTTAACAATATTTAAAAATTATTGTTAACTATTGCTAAAAATAATGCTTAATTATTGTTAACTATAGTAGATTATGTAGACATGGTTTGACCAAGGTTGGATATTGTTGACCAAGAATGATATGGTTGTCTATGACTTGACTATGGATGATAATGGTTGAATATGGTCCACTTTGGTTGACCATATTTTATTATTTATAACTTTGGTTTACTATAGTTGACCATGTTTGAGGACAATTCTTAACTTGATTGTGTGTTTGGGCCCTTAGATAAAAAGTACAAAAGTCAATGCTTGAATTTGGTTGATTATGGCTAACCATTCTAACTCCCCCATTTTGATCCTTGAATTAGAAATGTTTATTTTTGTATAGGATGAATGTGCTGCAGTATGTAAACATTTTGCATTAAAAATAATAAAAATAAAATACCTCACTAGTTGTATACAAACAAGGAAAAATTCATGGGGGGTATGATTCCTTAAGGGAGGTGGATAAAGGGGGGTTTCAGCGGAATTCTATGCCATATCCATAATTCATTTTTCCATTAACTACTTTGCCTCCTTTGACTTGTTAAAAATAATCATGAATGCATGTAAGAGGTTTGTGGAAGAATCATCTCACCTAGTTATGGAAACATGGGATAAGTACAATCATGATGGGAATTGTATCACTGAATACATGTAATAGTGTTTCATAATTTTTATCATATCACAAGGTTCACAGTAACAACAAAATAGAAATGAAGAAACAACTAACTAAATCCAAAAATAGTTAAAATGAACTTTGTTGTAACTACCAGGTAGTTATGGACTACTCACCCGAAATAATGAAGGTTGCAGAAGATCCATGTTGAAAGGTCTTTTCTCTAGTCTCTTGCTCCAAGATTCACCTCATTAATTTGCACACAAGAAACAACAAACTTGCACATAAAGTAGACAAAAAAAATAAAATATAACTAAATCTAACTAACTCAGATCAGAATAGTTAGCTTGCTACCAAATACTTATGATTAAACTAGTGTTATCGGAACTGGTGGAACTGACCATTCTGACTGGCTCTCGACAAAAACTGGTTAGAATCACATATTTTGATTGGTTTGATAACAAACCGTCCTTTAGGCACTGTACCATTCGGTTCTATATAGAACTATATGGTTTCATACAATTTTTTATCACATGACTAGGGGCATATGGATTTCATTTTTTTTTCTAAACACGAAATTGAGGGAGTGGTTTCCTACTACCTAACAATACGTCCTTCTAAAACCTACTAATTAATGGTAATATTAAATTCATAAAGTTTAACATTGCCATTAATTATTTAAGGATGTTTGCAGCTGGTTCCATCCTCATTGGAATTAATAAGGAAATGTAAAATTTTATGTCCCATTCAAAATTCATCAGACATAATGGTTTTAAGGATTTTAAGACTCGCAGATTGCAACATTTCCACCATAATCTATCATGTATGAGGGTATGGAATTAGCATTTAAACAAGAGCATGAGGCCCTGTATGTACCTAGACGTTGGATACATTGATTGTTGAACTCTTCTTTCGTGACCCTAATAAAAATGTATCCTTCACTCAATTAAAATCACTTATTAGGCATTTTAAGATTTTTCTATCTTATTTTAATGCTTAGAGGGTGAAATTGATGATGACTATCCTAATACAGGAAATTTTTTTTATGATATGTAGTTATTTGTTACAACTTAAGTTGTTTTGGACTCTAGAGGCCATTTAGAGCCTCTTTGTTAATGTATTTTGGTGCAAAGATGGATTGCACTTGATGATATTTTGGTTACATGCACCCTTAATTGCTATATACATGAGAAAATTTTCATACTTGTGTATAATGTTTTGGATTCATATGGATGTGCATGCATATATATGCTTCTTCCAAAATTTTGATATTTTTTGTATTTTTTTATTGACTAGATTTTTTGTTTTCGTTCGGTTCACATTTTTTGGGTTGACCAATTTGGTCAGCAATCTGATTCTAATAAAATTGGATTACTGATCCGAAAAAAATAAAGGTTTGTGTATAAAGATTGCAAGTGGAAAATGTATGTGTCTTGGGAAATTCGATCAAGTTGCAAGTACATAAAAAATATCGAGTTTTTACTTAAAATGAACAACAAAAAAAGTCATAAAAAACCATCAAAAGTAAGCAAATAACACAACAAAATGATAAAGGAGTTCACCCCTCTCTTGGGCTACATCTCATAGTCCAACTTCCAATGGATCATTTTCATTATATCATCAAAATTGTTGAAAAAGTGCTTTACAATGCTCAAAATGCAAAATAGATGGCTCCAACGGCTCCTAAATGTCCCAAAACCCCTGTTTGGGCTCTTTCTGCACTTGGTTTGTCCAAAATTTGAAGAAAATACCCTTCCTAGAAGTTTTTCCCCAATATTTGTTGTCTCTACTCTCCAAAACACACCCACAATATACAAAACCTAGAACGCACTCCAAAACTTAGCGCTCCTGCCATTTTGGTTGCATGGGAAGATTTGGCCCTGTTATCGCACGGTTTGTAGGAAGGGTTGAGGCAGCTTGAGTCAAGGATTAAAATCGGCGTAACAGGAGCTTCCCCACCCACTGTCACCTCGATGGGGGGGCTCTTTCTATTTAGGAAGGCTAGTCCAAGGGAGACGTCCCTATGTAATCTAGGTTTCTGAAGGGCTTAAAGGGGTAATGGACCAAGTTAAAGAATCCCTTTCATAGATTACAACCAAGGATGAGATAGTTAAAAGAAATGTTCCACTGATGAGGCACCTGCTTGCGAGACAAGACAAACAAAGCTAGAAAAGTGCTTGCAGTGGGTTACTACTTCATAATATCAATGACTATCCTCAAATATACATATGAGCAATGATATGTGTAATTATTGACGAAGTCAATGATTGCATTTAAAGACAAAGGGTTATAATATTACTTCTTCAATAAATACAAACTTATACTTGCATCCAATGTACAAATTCAKCTTTATTATGTCACAATGCAATAAATATTAAATCTKCTCATACATACATAATGTTKCTGCRTCACAATTTCATAAATAGGTGACGTCAGCCCTAGATTTAAATTCAGAAATTAGAGGCAATGAGAGGAACGTTTTGGCAATTAAAATTATGGGAGTGATTACCAACTCAAAGCCTATTGATCAAGGTGAAACACATCACAACATTTTAAGCCAAGCAAGAGATTAAACAAGTGTGACGTCACCTATAAACCTGCTGCTGTAACTATGACGTCAGCCCTAAATCAGATCTGTTATAGAGGCCAAAAAGGTAACGTTTTGCAGTTTAAACCAATGAAAATATCCAAAACCTTTATGGCTGCAAAGAGGAGACCTAGCC
>JZKD02S2278408.1:1529134-1555437 GCA_000966675.3 Picea glauca
TCCTGCATATACAGTGCGTGTGCTTCGTCAGTCTACGTACCCCGGGTTGACAATTAAATGGTTGGGCAAGTACTACAACGTTATTATAACGACATATATTTCGCCTGACACTTGGAAGAATGCATTCCATTCTTCAAATAAAACTTTCACCTTTTTTGTCATATCATAAAAGGATTTTTTGAAAGTTTCCTCTTCTGAAGTAGGAATTCATGACACTCCTCATGAGCCATACTTGGTGAATTTCTCCTTGAAAATTGAGGTGATTAAATTTTTCTCATTCTTAAAAGTTGATAACTTGGCTTCACAAGTTGTCCTTCCCCTCTTATGAGATTCAACCTTGTAAGCATCAGAAAACAAAACACTTGCAAACAAATCAAACTTTTGAAAACCTTTTCTTTGATACCAAATTGATTTGAAAATAATAAAGGTTTGTGTATAAATATTACAAGTCGAAAATGTATGTGTCTTGGGCAATTGGATCAAGTTGAAAACACATAAAAATTATTGAGTTTTTACTTAAAATGAACAAAAACAATAGTTATAAACAACCATCAAAAGTAATCACATAAAACAAAAAATTGATAAAGGAGTTCACCCCTCTCTTGGGATACATCTCTTGTTCTAGATTCCAATTGATCATTTTCATTATATGCTCAAAAATATTAAAATAATCCTTTAGAATGCTCTAAATGAAAAACAGATGGCTCCAGTGGCTCCAAAATTTCCAAAAACCCCCGTTTGGGCTCTTTCTACACCAGGTTTGTCCAAAAATTGAAGAAAATACCCTTCCTGGAAGTTTTTCCCCAATACTTGTTGTCTCTTCTCTCCAAAACATACACAGAGTTTGAAAAAATTGGAAAGTGCTCCAAAACCTATCTCTCCTTCCATTTTAGGTGTGTTGGTAGATTTGGCGCACAATTAGCAAAATTGACGATTTATATCCGGAGGTCTCAGTCGCATGGGCCATGTGGCTATGTGCTGGGATAACCGCCTTCACCCATCAACTAGCCCCTCTATAACTCTGCACTCCTAGCCATATTTCTAAGTGTTGGTGTGTGCGACCACGTGTTGGGGCTTAGCATCGACCCTTTTTCCTCCCAGACGAAACCATAGTTCAAGTTTAAATATTAGTTTTCCCAACCTATGCGAAAACATTTCCCTTTCCTAGAGGTCACGGGTTTGAATCCTATGGAACCAAACCAAAATTTTATACAACAACATGGGGGTGCCACGTGGAGGCCCCTGAATGGGACACATGGCACCCTATTATTGGGCACCAAAACCTGCCACATGTCAACGAATGATTGGTCCATGTCACCACCTGTCAAGTCACCCTACCATGTCACCCTATCACTTTAGCATTCCACATCACCCTGCCACGTCAGTTGTACTATCGTACAAATTGTATAGTCATCTACCACATCATCCTGTATGGACTATACAGACTGCATAGTTGGCAAATTTTGCTTGTTTAGGAAAATGGACAAAATGACATATATTTTCTATACACACTCTGTTTGAGCCCGTTCAAGTTGTGTTGGGATCGTGAGGATGAGTTCTACGTAATGAAACCATTTTCGAGCAATTTCAAACACTCTGATTTTTGAGCATTTTTTGATCCCCTGGATCAATTAAACATGATGAAATTAAGTAAATACATATAATTAAATGGAAATATTAGATGTCTTTATTAATGAATTGAACACAAATACATGGAATGAATTCACATGATCCTTCACTGTCAACATTGCCTAGAACCACCATGTAGGTTCATCCTCCTAATTCACTCAAGGTAGCCTCTCCTCTATGATCATGACTCAAGAAAAGTATGAGAAAGAGAAGAAGTCTCTTTATTAAAACAAGATAGGATTGAAAATTATATTGAAAACAAGGGTTTCCAAGAAGGGAAATGGCGTTAAATGCTCGAGAATAGATTGATTCCATATTCAAACATTGTTTTAGTAACATAAATGTGCCTCATATATCCTTCACCTTAAGGATCTATTTCTACTAAGAACTGATATTTGTTCTAGTTATGTATGGGAAATAGGAGGTTAATAACCTAGAAAACTTGTAAACTCCTACCAAAAAGGAATATGTTGCACGCATTTATATTTTTTGGTGCAATTTGAAGGCATAGGCTTCTTGTCACTGGGAAACTAGTGTATTTACACTTGTTGCTAGATGAAAAGTAGTATATGTATTTCCAAAAGGTGTTTTTTTTAAGAGATTCAAGAGTAATTTTAGTCTATAACTACTAGTGGATTAGGGATCAATGAAAATGGATGCATCTTAAGTATATGGGGTGTAAAGAGAATTAGAGAGATGATGTAATATATGCCCCCTAATGTGTGAGGTCAAAAGAGAATATGATCGCCAAAATAAATTACAAAACACAAGAGAAAGTTATGGAGTGAGTAGAGGTAAATTTTAACAAATAGTGGACCAGAATGATACCTGCAACAAAAGTCAAGTATGATATAACTCTCTTCCTAAGGCATGTTTCACGAGGATTTGAGGAATTTTTACATAAACTAATATTTGATCAATTTTAACAAATGAATTCAAAATGCTACTAATCAAAAGTTGAAAATATGCTTTGGTTGACCCAAAATAAAATAGATTTTCCTTACATTATGTAAATCCTAGAAGGTTGTAAGTTATACCAAGTTTCAATGTTATTTTAACTAATATATTTAATATTCTATTATAATTTAGATATAATCTTGTTTAAATATTATTTATTTGACATTTGCAATTTCCAATAATCTTACTTAAAAAAAACATTTAAAAGACATTTTGATTTATTAATACTAATCAATCAATTCATTAAAAATACTTGAAAGTCATTTCTCTTTTATTTGAATTTTGTGTTGGACAAGCTTATCAAACATAGAAACACACTCGTTTCTTTTCTATTTATCTTCACATGCACATCAAACACACTTTGCTCGCTCTATTTGTTTCATATGTCATTCTAGGAATTGCATTTCTCTCACATTCTCTTATGGTTTTCTCCTCAAAAACATATTTTTTATTTAATATATATTAAATAATCATTCATCTTATGAACAGAAAGCCATAAAGGAATGGAAAATTACCACGTGGATACATATATATATAGATAGATGAGTTGGTTCATAGGATATCCCTATAAGAAGAAAATGATGAATAGGTAATTATCTAACCCATAAGTTTTATGGCTTGGCAATTTTCCTCTAGCTGGATGTTGAAAATTTACTCTCCACAATCACTTGATTAAAAATAGGCAGACATGTGATCGCAAAATTTTAATTTTGATCACCTAATTATGGTTTCACGTTGTATTTATGAATAGGTGATGATATAGTAAGTCAAGTAATTATAGTGAATAATAATTCTACTTTAATATTGTTGTAATGTATTGTATTAATAATTTGGTATTATTATTATTATTTAATTTGATTCGATACAGTCATTATGTTATTTTATAAACCTAGTGTCTTATGTTTTTTTTTTCCATAAGAAAAAAAAAATTATATTCATAGGAGAATATACATGTTGTAGTCTTTCATGACAAGCCTCTATAGGCTTTCTTCAATATCTATACTTCCTATACATATTTCTACTTCAAAAAAGGCCTATAAAGGATTTTTTCATAAAAATTCTACAAGTTGTTCAAACTGTCCAAAAACATATACAACTTTACAAAAAGAAAAACTTCTTCATAGACGAAATTATTTTTCTTCAGTTTCTGTTCCTTCAAAGAACTCATCAAAATCGAAGGCTCCTTTCTGTAGTTGTAGTGGTTCATTTGAGAGTTCATATTCTTGTGAATTAGGTTCCCTCAGAATGTGCTTGAAGGAAAGACATTCAAAGTCTATGAAAGTGAGCTTGATGTCTCTTATAAAAGTGGCTAACCTGGGGTTTTGAATATTATTGATACCCATTTCCCAATCTATCACCAACTTGGAATCGCTAAAACTTGTAGCTTTGACAAGTTTTTTTGTTTTGCAGTTTCTAGGAGGGTCCATAGCACTATAAGTTCCTCTCTGTTATTTGTTCCTCCCCTAGAACATATCTAATGTGAATATAATGGATCTGATTGATGAAAAGAACCACCCCACTCCGTAGGATGGAGGGTGTCCTTGACCGGATCCGTCGAAGAAGCCCCATAGGATGGTATAATCAATGGGAGGTGGGATCACTATCCAGGATTTAGTTTCCCTTATTTCTTCCTTGAACTCTTCTTCCGAACTAAGCAAGATTTCCATAGAGACCTCTAGAAGCACAAACCTGTCTTTAAAAACAACATTATTTTTGGCCCACCAGATCTTTGAGATCATGATGCCGGGGAGACATGCATACACGTATATTGATATATCTTGGATATAATATATGAAATCGTCTTCTATGGATCCCTGGTTCCAATTATCCTTAGCTTTTCGTTGTTCTTTTATTAACTGCACAACCTTCCTTGCATAGGGACAAGAGATAAAAAGATGAGTAATAGTTTCTTGATTTTCTTTGCATAGAAGACATCTGTTGGGACCACACCATCTTTGTCAAATACAATTATCCCAAGTCAAATATTTGTTTTTTAGTATAATCCATAGCGTTAATTTGCATCTAGGAGGAATTGTGCATTTTGAAAGGGTCTTCCACCACCATTTCGGGTGAATCACAAAGTTATCTTCTAGCTAGGATTTGTATCCCAATTTGACCGAGTAGGAGTCCTTCAGTTTTTTACCAACATAGAGAGACTTCAGAGTCTTTATCAAGGGATATGAAATTTTCACATAAGAGGGAGATAAAGGAGTTCCATCTGCGCTCTTCCAACCTTGTATCCCTCAATTATGGGGAAATCCAATGTTTAGATAGCTTAGGAACCGAAGGTTTTTATTCTTGAGAAAAAGGAGTTGGAGAGGAGAGAGTTTGTAGTTGTTTTCAGCTCCCAACCATGGGCCTTCTCCAATTATTAACTTTTATCTGTTTCCAATATGCCATACTATCTAATTACCAACTAGGGGGAAGGATTCCATAAGAGATTTCCAAATAATTGAGCCTTTGGTAGATTTCATAGGCTCTCGAAACCATTCCAAAATAGATAAGTTGGGAAAATATTTGGAGTTCATAAATATTACGCATAGAGAGTTTCCTAGGTTTAGTCTCCATAAGTTTCTTCCTACTAGGGCTCGAGAAAAAACACATATTTTCTTTAAACACCATCCACCCATATCTTTGGGTGCAACGATTGATTTCCAATTGGCCAGATGAGTGCCTCCAGGAGATTTTTGTCCCTCCCATAAAAAGCGAAATCTTATATGGTGAATATGATCTAAAAATCCTTTAGGAATTACATCTATAGAGTTTGATTATACATAAATTCTTTCTAATACTGATTTAATTAACACTAGCCTTCTGCCTTTGGAAATGACTCTATTGACCCATATGGCTATTCAGGCCTCAACGTTTCTGCTTAGCCAAATCCAGTCTTATTTCCTATAATTTTTTGGTTTTAAGTTGAATCCCAGGTACTTGAGTCCTTTAGAGAGAGGTTTATTTAGGCAAGAAAGTTTCTGGCGATGGAGGACTCTTCTTCTTCAGCACAATGATTAATAATTAGACAGGATTTTTCCATATTTACTTTTATTCCTGTGGTGCTGCAAAAGAGGTTTAAAATATTTTTAAAGGAATCCAAATAAGTTGCACAATATGTCATCTACGAATAACAAATGTGTTATTGATTTGGATTCTGAGACTGTAATTCCTCTGAGGAGGCCATTGGACCGGGCCTCCTTTATGAGTTTGCTTAGTTCTTTTGCAACAATTAGGAACAAAAAGGGAGAAAGGGGGAAGCCCTCACAGATACCTATGGAAAATTTGAAAAAACAAGATGTGGCTCTATTGATAAAGATGGAAAAGGAAGTTCTTTGAATGCAACCCATAATTCAATTAATTTCTTTTAAGCATGTGCCCATTTGGAGGAGGGTTAGATGTAGAAAGTTCCAATTTACTCGATTATAGGATTTGAAAAGGTCCAATTTCAGGACCACTTCCGTAAGATTTCATTTTTTGACAGAGTGGAGAAATTATTGAGTGATAGGGATTTTATGAGAAGAATGAAATGAATACTGATTATTAGCAAAATATGATTAACACATAATAACAAATATACAGTAAAATTGGTTTCTACTCAATAAAGAAAAAGGCTGAAACTATAAAATGCAACGGAAAACAAGCTAGCTAGAATGCTAGTGACTAATCTTTGAGAAGAGATGTGACAGTTTCTCTCAATCAAAAGAAGATCATTACAATGAGGATCTGAAGGCCCTTTTTAAAAGAAACAATAATTTCAAAAACCCTATACATAAAAAAACCTAACCTTAGGAGATGAAGTGCCAAAACTCATGTGGGATCTGTTTGGGTAAGTTTGTAGATCAACTTCCTAGGGTCGTAACGTTTGCATATGATATTCATTTTAGGCGCACGATAGCCCGTTGGAAATTTCTATCTAAGGACTACACATGTTTTTTCCAGACTCTGACTCTTTCAATGGTCTAATTGTGGTGAGCCCTAAAAACACTTTTTAGGGCCTCAAAACGACCCCAGAAGTTAGGGACCCGAAAACTAGGAAAAAAATACCAAACTAGAAAACTACCAAAATGAGCTAGTTGGAATAGGTGGGAGGCAACTCAAATCAATCTGGATCAATACTCACCCCTTATGAGGCAATTATATCCATTTTTTTGAGTTCCCCTATAAGATGAGGAAATTTCTGTTGAATTTGGCCCCAAATGAGCCATTTGCCTTAGTGCAAGAGTTTCCCTTCTTTGACAACTCGATGAAGATGGATCCTTTGTTGGCGAGTGCCCTTAACCTGTTTGTCCACAATTTGATCATTGGATTCTTTTTGTATGCATTAAAGGTTGAGATCTACTGGTGTCAGCTACTATTCTACCTCTGAGGCGTCCAATAATAGTGGGAAATATCATTGAAGGAGATCCATGTTGAACACTGGGTGTAGGCCAAGGAAAGGAGAAATGTTGAGCACAAAAGGATTATCACCCACATCCTTGGTGATGGTGTACAACCAATAATAGAGTAGACGAATATTCTAACGAGGTCTTGTAAGGCATTCTTTCTGCAAGTGCAACCAAACTTTGTCACCCACCTAAAACTTATGTGGCACTTGGAGTTGATCATGGCGCTGCTTGTACTTGTCATTGGAGTTTTGTAAGATATGATGAACCTATTGGAAAATGTGTTGGATCTAGTCAATGAACCAGATGGATTTGTCAGCTTCAGTTGGAGCAGGAGTTGAGTCGACCGAGGTGACCGCAAGTGGTAGTGCAACATCTATGGGACCCAATGGTTGGAATACCAACCCCACTTGAAAGGGGTTGTGCTCGGTTGAGCTATGTAGGGATTGATTGTAGCTATGTTTCATATAGGTAAGTTTCTCATCCCATGTGTGAGGGTTCTTAGAATTAAGCATGTGTAGGATATGCATGATCATTCGATTTACGACCTCGGTTTGGCCATCTGTCTGGGGGTGGAAGGCCATGGATTTGGTGAGCTTGGTGTCTAGTAGTGACGAGAGGCTCGATCAGAATGTGATAAGAAATTGACTGTCCTGATATAAGACAATGGTTTTTCGAATTCCAAAATGTACCGAGACTCATTCAAAGAAGATCTTGGCAGTAGCCTCTACTGTGATTCTCTTCTTGTAGGAGACCAAAATTGCCATCTGAGAAAACCGATCAACAAGCACAAAAAAATAGTCATTTCCCCACTCGGTGGATGGGAGGCCTGACGTGTAGTCCATTGAGATGGATTTCCATGGTCCGTAAAGAGTAGGAAGAGGGGTGTACATGCCCTGTTTCTTAGTGGTCAGTTTAACAATGGTGCAGGCAGTGTAGAATCTGATATACTTGGTGACCTCCTGTCGAATTTTCAACCAGTAGAAATGTTTATGAAACATTTACACTATAATTTTGATGCCAAAGTGTGCTTCCACTTGACTGTAGTGGGATTCCCAGATCATCTTCGCTCGCTCTATTGATGGAATACAAATATGGCCCAGGTGATACAACAACCCATCCTAAAGATGTAAATTAGTGAAAACTGTGTTTGTGCCCAACATTTGGTAGGTTGTGGTGAAGTCTAGGTATATATCATAGATTTGGGGCCATCCAAATGTCTCATGGATGCAATATTCTAGCATTGTGGTGAGTGTTGCGATTGGCAGTCTGCTGAGGCAGTAAACGATGTGGTTGGTGCTTCATATTTTGTACTTGATGTGGAGGTGAAATTGGTGAAAGTATGTGGACCGCTTATGATGGTGATCATTCTTCAATTTTCCTTGTGTGTTGATGAACAATGGTGTCTTATGATCAGTTGGGATGAGTCTCTCCTTCCCAAGAATGTAATGTCTCCACTGGCAGCAGGCTTGCATAATGGAGTACATTTATTTTTCTTAAGTAGTGTACTTACAAACATCATATGACAGTGTCTCACTATGACATGCCATAGGGTGGTTGTGTCGAGTGAGAACAACACCCACAACATACTCGGAAGCATCTGTCTTGATCTCAAAGGGATGTTGTAGGTCTGGTAGTGAAAGTACTAGGGTTGAGAACAATCACTGCTTCAAATCATCAAATTCTTATTGTTGGGACCGACCCCACACAAATTTCTCCTTACCACCACCCTAGGTTACTTGTTTGAGGGCCCATGCAATACGAGAGAATCCCAACATGAACCTATGGTAAAAATTAGCAAGTCCCAAGAAGCTTCGAAGATTAGCGAGTGAGGTTGAGGCTTGCCAATCATGGATGACTTGGATCTTGGCTAGTTCCACATGTATGCCATGCTAATCAATGATGTAACCCAGGTAATGAACCCTATCCATGCCGAAGGAGAATTTTTCCAAGTTGGTGTATAACTTGTGTTTCCATAGGGTGTGTAGAACCTGCTGAATATGTTGCAAGTGTTTTTCCCAAGTCTTGTTGTAAATGAGAATGTCATCTAGAACACCACTTAAAAAGTATTGGTGAATGGTCGTAGGATATTGTCCATCATCCTCATGAAAGTGGATCAATCATTTTTCAAACCAAAGGGCATGGCAAACAATTTAGAAATAGCTTCCTTTGACTTGAAGGCGGTCTTCCATACATCTGTCTATTCTATCAGGACTTGGTGATAGATAGAATTCAGATCAATCTTACTAAAGTATTTGGCCCCCATGAGCTGATCAAGGAGGTTGTCGATTCGGGGAATCAGGTACAGGTTTCTGACTGTGATTTTATTCCGGTTGTGGTACTCAATGCAGAGTTGCCAAGTTCCATCCTTCTTTTGTACCAACACGATTGGGCTCCTGCAAGGTGATGAGATGGGATGGATGTGCCCCTTATAGATTAGTTCTTGGATTTACCACTTGACCTCCTCATTATCTAACATAGAGTGGTGGTAGACTAACCCATTGGGAAGCAATGGGTCGGGGGTCAGATCGAGGGGGTGCTTGACCTGATAACATAGAGGTACCTCAGTAGTTGAGGAGAAGATATTTGAGTATTCTTCCAAGACCTTATCCACTTTCTTCTGCTATGTGGAGAGGTCGGACATGGAGACCTTGGATGTGGCTGTGATCTTTCACTCATTATGAGAGTGAATCATTAAGAAGAAAAAATTCCCCGTATAAGAGATGACCTTCCTACATTGCTTGGTAGATATCAAGGAAATAACACTAGTTGGCACTGCCTTGAGTATCTTGTACAATTTCTTGTTCAAAGTAATAATAACACTACAAGGCCTAGACTCATATACAACATGGTGTTTCCATAAATATGGTTGGCCCAAAATAACATTACAAAATTCTAGAGGGGAAACATCACACAATACCCTGTCTTTGAAGGGCTTGATGTCGTATGATAGGAAACATTGTTGGCTAACACAGATATCACTTTGTTGGCAGAGCCATCCAATGGTGTAGGGTTGTGGGTGCGACATTGTCGACAGAGTGAGTCTCTTGACAAAATCTGTTAATATGTGGTTCTTCTTTCTACCTCTATCAATGATGAAGTACAATGAGGTACCTTCACTCACATCTATGAATGAAAAAGGATCTTTCCTTCCTCTAGCTTGTCTGGTTCACTAGGATGGAGCTTGGTAGTAGGAACGGTAGCATTTGATTCAACTTCAATGATGCATCTCCCTGTTTCTATTTTTGACTCAGAGTCAGAACCTGCATCTAATTCAAAGGATTTCACCTCAGCCACCAAAGACTTCTTTGACCGGCAATCAATAGTGTTACGACATGGGATCTTATGGAAGTCGCACCACTTCCCATTATCTTTCTTTGTCTTTTCGGTGTCCTTCTTTGCTTGCGTCTTGGACTAGTTTTCCTGAGGTAGTCCATCTTTTCTATGTACTTTTTTCTATGGGTTGGGGATGCCCTTTCCTAGCTTTTGCTGTGAGGTGTTTCGAGGCCCAAATTGGTGCATCTTTTTTTTGAGCTTCTGCTCGATTTTCACGGCATATAGGTAGGCCATGCCCAAAGATAAGATGTAAAGAAACTCCATTTCGGATTGGATGTATATATGTAGACCACCACAATAATTGAGCACCATATATCACTCATAATATTTGATACCCATCTTGGTGCACAAGGTATGGAAGATGTTCATGAACTTGGTCACTGCTTGGTCTTTTTCCTACCACAGTGTGGTCCATCTTGTGTATATGTCATCATAACTTCCAAAAGAGTAGTATTGTTCCTTAATAACATCCCTGAAGGACTCCTAAGTGACTGTGACTATAAATAATGAGGGTTTCTGTGTTTCCTTTTGCTCACATAAATTTTCCTACCAATATTTGACATGGGGAATGACTTTGAGGAGCGCAAAAGTAATATTTTCTCTATTCAAAAAGTTATGGAAAAAAATACCCTTCTAGCAGTTTCAACCATTTGTCTACAACATAGACGTCTATCTGATTTCAAATATAGGAATATCAAATTTGATTTTTACCTTGAAGGGGGCGACGCCTCCGTTTGAGGAAGATGTGTCGCTTGTTGGTAGCCATTGAAGGATTTTCGCAAACCTATCCATCATCTCGTTCCTTTGTTGCGTGAGGGATTCCTAGAGAAACATTTTGAAGGGATATCATATCCCATCATATTTATTTTCTCCTACCATGAGAGGTCTCTTGGGCATGCGAGAATTGTCGTCCTCAAGAGAAACAAGCTTGAGACCCAATTCTTTGTACCCTAACCTCGTTGGGGACATGCATGAAGAACGACAAGGAGCAAACCGATCTGATACCACTAATCCATATTTTATGAGAAAAATGAAATGAATATAGATTTTTATCAAAAGACGCTTAACACATAATAACATATATACAGTAAAATTGGTTTCTATTCAATAAGGAAATAAGATGAAACTATAAAATACAGTGGAAAACAAGCTTGCTAGAATGGTGGCGGCTTATCTCTGAGAAGAGATGTGATGACTGTGCTCATTTGCAAGAAGATAATTAAAATGAGGATCTGAAGGCCCTTTTTAAAATAAAAAATAATTTCAAAAACTCTATACATCCAAAAACCTAACCCTAGGAGATGAAGCGCCAAAAGCTATGTGGGCCCTGTTTGGGTAACTTAGTACATCAACTTCTTGTGGTCTTAACCTTTTCATATGATCTTTGTTTTAGGAACATGATAGCCCGTTGGAAAGGTCTATCTGAGGAATACATATATTTCCATCAGGATCTAGCTATGCCTACTATTTGACTATGGCAAGCCCTAAAAATGTTGTTTAGGGCCTCAAAACAACCCCCGAAGTCAGGGACACAAAAACTAGGAAAAAAATTCCAAACTGGAAAACTTCCAAAATGAGCCAGTTGGAACAGGTGGGAGGCCACCGAAATCCATATGGATCATTGAGTGATGGAAAACACATCATGAATATATCTATTGTGTAGGAATGCAAATTGTTCTTCCCCTATGAAAGCACTTAGCATCGGCCTTAGTATTCTAGAGATAATATTAGAGATTAATTTGTAGATAACATTGCGGCATGCAATCGGTTTATAATCCTCAAAGGAGGAAGGGGATTAATTTTTGGGATAAGGCAGAGGAAGGTGGGATTGAGAGGTCTGTGAATTATTCCTTCCTTTTGTGATTCTGTTACCACTAGTAAAATATTTTTCTTCAAGTAGTCATAGAATGCCTTAAAAAATTCCATAGTGGCACCATTTGGGCTTGGGATTTTTTCATTTTTTATGGAAAAAATGTTTCCCTTAGTTATGGTTCTGTAACCTCTTCCTCGAGGGATAAATTAATTTCTTCAAAAAACACAGTAGGGAATTTTCCGATTACCTCCATTATTTCTTGGATGGGTTGTCTAGGGGGGATGAAAAATGATTACTAAATATGTTTACTCCAAGTTTTGCCTTGTCCTCAAAGGATACTGCCACATTTTCTTCTCCATCCTTGATTTCCCATATTGTGTTGAGGTTTCTGCAATAGTTTGTGAAATGATGAAAATACTTGGCATTATTATCTCCTTATTTTATCTAAAGAGCTGCTCTTAATGCATAATTACTGTTCTTTTGTCTTGAGCAACTTGGCTCATTTGTCCTCCAATTATCCTAATTCTATTAACTTTGCATTGGAAACGAGGCTCTCCTATAGATTTCTAAGGGCCTCGACAAGGCTTTATTTAGTGTCTTGAATGAAATGAAGCCTCTTGAACTTCCAAAGAGGAAGCCATTTTTTATGGCACTTTTCAAAGTATTAATATTTTCAACAAACTATGTCATGAGAGGTACAGGGTTCATAGGGGAAAGATTGACCCAAGAGGAGAGAATAAGATTATTGA
Organism: Picea glauca; assembly: GCA_000966675.3. NCBI lineage: Eukaryota > Viridiplantae > Streptophyta > Pinopsida > Pinales > Pinaceae > Picea > Picea glauca. The sequence goes on from JZKD02S2278408.1 coordinate 1,541,995, forward strand.
ATTCTTCGTCTTCCATATAAGACTGTTAGAATTTAAGAGGGGATGGAGGGGACTCAAATCCTGAATACCAATATAAGGAGTTAGGGCAATGATCTAAAATACCTCCCACCTCTACCCTTGATCTAAAAGTTGATCCAAGATTCAGGAGGGCTTTGGAGACTAAAAAGAGATCCAATGTTTTTGCAACCTCCTTGTCACCAGTTTTTAAATTTATCCAAGTGGGGGAGAGCTTCACATGTTCAATATCCACCAATTTGGCCTTTCCTAAAAATTATAGGAAAAAATTTCTTTACTTGTATGCCCTAGGGTGCACTCCCCAAACCTCCCAAAATGAGAGGGTAAAATTCAAATCCCTCCCTACACCCAAAGGGGGGTCATGAAAAACTCATGTAGAAACCAATTCCTCACAAAAGGAGGTTCTATCAGAGTAGGGACCATAAATATTAACCACTAAGAAGGATAAATCACTATTCTTATGTTTTAAATTGATTAAAATTGTAGAGCATACGATAGAGGAGGAGAGAGCCTGAAAAATTAGGGCTCCATCCGGTAAGAAGACCCCCCGAGAGACCTAAAACATCAATTGTGTTGAAGGAGTTGTTATCCCCATTTTGTGGATAACTAAGGAGATTGTGTCTCGAGGCCCTTAGGTTTCATATATTGATTTCCGATAGATTACATGACCAAAAATACCCTTTTGAAATATGGAAAACCACTCACCACCACAGATGGTCATTGTTTTGCAGATGGAATCCACCACACCAGCTGGCTTCCAGAAGGTAGTGGGCCTTGCTCCATGAGATACAAGTTAGTATTATGGTGAGCATGATTTCAATATTTAAGTCATTTCATTATGTTGTATCTTAGATTTCTCTAGATTCCATGATATGTGCTTGGGAATTATGCATTTTTCCTTGCTTCACCTTGGTGTTTGACATTGTGCCTTAGTAAGTGATTTTCCTTGGGGATGGATTTGCCACTAGGAAATCTCTTAATGATCCATCGTATCGTTCTAGACAATACTTACCACTTTCCATATTTATTACCCTCCATTTCCTTATCTCTTGGGATATTAGGGTGTATTGACCCAAGAAGGGGTTGTCCCTCATTCTATCAGAAGAAGGGCTTAAAGGCCCAGAGGGTTTGGTGTTGGGTAAAATATAAAAGTCTTATATAAACCTTCTATATGCTTCTCCTAGGGATCACCCAAGAAAACAATGAAACACTTATCTTTGAATGAAGGAGACCCACAATATAATAAATAGTGCTTAGAATGTTAGTTGAAGGATAGGAGGTCTCATCACAAGATGACCTATCACATCCATGAATATACAATGGTATGAAATTGCCATCATCTGGTCACCAAATGATCCAGATTATTTTCGACATGAAATGAGAGCGGAGATATAATAAAGAAATGCACAGAGATATCACAGATATTCAATAATATAATATAAATGTATCATATATGCAACCATACAAACAAATATATAGTAATACATGATTTCTATTAATGAAAGAAATGTACAGAGACTGTAAAAATACAGAGTGAAAGACTCGCTAGAATGGTGGTAGCTTATCTCTGAGAAGAGATGTGAAAGCTACTCGCATTCACAAGAAGATGATTACAATGAGGCTCTGAAGGCATTTTTACTATAAACATGAATGCCAAAAACCATAGACATCCAAAAACCTAACCCTAAGAGATGAAGTGCCAAAAGTCATGTGGGCTCCGTTTGGGTAAGTTAGCATATCAACTTCTCAGGGTCGTAACTTTTGCATACGATCTCCATTTTAGGCGCATGATAGCCTATTGGAAAGGTATCGTCGAGGAGATTCATTTTGGATGAAATATCGAAGGAACTTCCATATTGCTCACCATTTTCCCAAAAATGTCGTTTAGGGCCTCAAAATGGCCTCGGAAGTTAAAAATTGCTAAAAATAGTAAATTACCAAAATTGCCAGAAAACTGTTTTGAGCCAATTGGAAAAGGTGTGTGGCCACTGATATCCACCTAGATGAATCCTCCCTCCTTAGGAAGAAATGGTATCCATTGTGTTGAGTGGCCGAGGGAGAGGAAAAAACGTTTATTGGATCTGAATCTTGGTGAGTTGCTTACCTTGCTAGAGACATTGCGTTGCTCAGTTTGTGGAAGTTTGTCACAAACCTGTTGAGGCTGAGGTTGTTCAACAAGTCAAGATATAGGAGAGGATGGTGTGCAGAAGGAATCTTTGTGCTTTGTTGCAACCTTTTCGACCTTATTCTGTTGGATAGAAGGTGCTTGGTGCGAGGCTATAGTGGTTGCAGTGTCCTTCTATTTCCATTTTGAACAGATTGTGAAGAAGCTGAATTTTGCAGTATGAGATACTACCTAGCGGCATTGTTTAGTTGGAAAAATAGTTGGAAATACCTCTGGTATTCTATAGAGATGACCCCCTAGAGAAATAATGACACTGCGGGGTCGAGACTCATAGACAACATGACGTATCCACATATATGGCTGGTCCAAGAGAACATCATAGACATCCAGTGGGGAAACATCATATAATACCTCATCCTTGAAGGACTAGATGTCATATGACAATCAACACTATTGACTGACACAAAGATATCGTCCTTGGTGAAGCCACCCAATGTTGTATGGTTGCAGCTGTGGTGTTGTCGACAATCCCAAATTTTTGACGACCTTTGCTGAGATAAGGTTATTCTAGCTTCCGCTATCAACAATAAAATGCATCGGGGTCCCCTTCACCCACATTTGTGAATGAAAAAGGCACTCCCCCTCTTCAAGATCTGTTGGTTCTTCTGGTTGAATTGCTGCAGTTACAACAATAGCGATGGGGTTTGTGTCAATGATATATCATTTACCAGTATTTTCATAATCAAATTCTGAATCAGGGTTCATCTCCTTGTCTTTGATCTCATCCACCAATGACTATTTTGAGCGAAATTCATCGGTGTTGTTTCGGGGGATTTTGTGGAAATCACACCAGTTTCTAGTGTCCTTCTTTGTCTTCCCGTGACCCTTCTTTTCCTGTGTCTTGGATTGGTTTTCGGGAGACTATTTGTTAGGGTCATCTTTTTCATACTTGGGTTCTTGCAAATTTTCATAACCAAACTCCCATTTCTTTTGGTGCTTAAATTTCTTCTTGATTTTAACAACATATCAATAAGCAACACCGAGTGATGAGATATCCAGAAAATCCATTTTAGTTTGGATGTATCTGTGTAGAGCCCCACAGTATTTTAGAACCAAATGTCATTCAGAATCTTTGATACCCAACTTGCTGCGCAAGGTATGGAAGGTATTGGTGAACTTTGGAATTGCTTGGCCCCTCTCTTGCCATAGTCTGGTCCATCTCATGCACTAGTCCTCATAGTTTCCGACAGGATACTACTGTTCCTTTACCGCATCCACAAAAAACACCCAAGTGAGCTTGGCCCCATATATTCCAAACTCCTCTGTGGAAATTTTCTCCCAGTAAGTTTCCCACCAATGTTTGACATGTGAGAGAGCTTTAAGGAGTGCGAAGGTGATCTTTTCCCTATCGTAAAAATTATGAACATAGAAATAACCTTCTAACAGATTTAACCATTTTTCTAGGGAATCCGCATCTATCTGACCTTAAAATACGAGAATATAAAAATTAACTTGTACCTCGAAAGGAGAAGTGCTTACAAGGTGGTTGTTTGATGAAGATATACCTATTTCTATCAGCAAGCATTGAAGGATGTGGGAAAAATTCTCCATCATTTTGTCCCTCTGTCGTGTTAGAGCTTTCTCAAGCAACAGATTTATAGGATCATCTTCTCCATCATTTTTCTTTTCTTCCACCATGGAGGGTTTCTTAGGTGTGCGAGAGAGACCGTATTCAAGAGAGACAATATCGAGACCCAAATTTCTATACTCGGACCTCGTCGGGGACATGCACTTAAAAAAATATCAAGAGCAACCTGCTCTCATACCACTGATCCAGATTATTTTCGGCACAAAATGAGAGTGGAGATATAATAAATAAATGCACATAGATATCAAAGATATTCAATAATATAATAGAAATGTATCATAGATGAAACCATAAGCACAGATATATAGTAATACACAATTTCTATTAATGAAAGAAATCTACAGAGAGTGTAAAAATATAGAGTGAAAGACTCGCTAGAATGGTGGAAGCTTATCTCTGAGAAGAGATGTGACGGCTACTCGCATTCACAAGAAGATGATTACAATGAGGCTCTAAAGGCCTTTTTACAATAAACAGGAATTCCCAAAACCATAGACATCCAAAAACCTAACCCTTGGAGATGAAGCGCTAAAAGTCATGTGGACCCCGTTTGGGTAAGTTAGTACATCAAATTCCCGGGGTTGTAACTTTTGCATACGATCTCCATTTTAGGCGCATGATATCTCGTTGGAAAGGTATTGTCAAGGAGATTCATTTTGGAGGAAATATCGAAGTAACTTCTATGTTTCTCCCCATTTTCCCAGAAATGTTTTTTAGGGCCTCAAAGTGGCCATGAAAGTTAAAAACTGCTAAAAATAGTAAATTACCAAAATTGCCAGAAAACTATTTTGAGCCAGTTGGAAAAGGTCGGTGGCCACCGATATCCACCTAGATCACCAAAACAGAGTAATGGATCTTAGTTTCATGGTTGAGAGAAAGGGTTTTCAGTGTTTCATGGAAACTTGCAGAGGATATCTAGGTAAAGCAAGTACAAACAAAGCTTATCAAGAAAGGAAGAGAGATTCAATATGGAAAAATGAGAAAATATATTCACACTACTCCAATGAGATGATGATTTATACATAGATCATGATCAATATGATACAATGAATGATATGAATACACTCATATATAGGGAAAAACATTCCATAATTAAGAAAATCAATCAAGCAGTTAGTTTTCCTTAGGAATGCATGCATGCATAATAGTGATGGTAAAAATAGAACTAGTCAATTAACTCCCACTGAACTAGTGTGTCAAAAATAGAAATTTCTCCAACACCCCCCCTGAACATCAATATGGAGTAAAAAATGAGTGTCGGCTACTAGACCATTTTAGGTACTCATGTACAATGCAACTAATGAACACTGAATAAAAGTGAGTAAAGAGGGAAAACCATGTGGGAACAACCCCCCCCCTCAAAATATAATGTATCAAAAGAAGAAAATAACAACTATTAGACAACTGTGTTCTTCACTGCAAGATGATCCTGCAAAGTTTGAAACGTCTACTCACTGAAAGTCTTCGTGAATATGGAGAAATATTTATGGATTTGATGAAGTCCTTTGGCAACCTGTCGGGCCTTGTACCTCTTGATCTTGTGGACCCATCTAGACCTAAAAATATTCCTTTCTCATGGATGTGGAACCAGATTCCAAGTCTGGTTCTGTAGGACTGAGTCATACTTCCTCTGCATGGCTACTTTCCATAATGGATTTCCAAAAATCCTATTGTAGTTCTGTGGATAAGTAGATTGAACCATATAGCAATGCATGGGCATCGTAGGTTCTGAAGATGAAAGTACATGAGAAGGCTCGTCATGTTGAGATCCAGTCATGATCAAATCCAATGGATTCTCTGCAAGGTTTCTTGTTGCCTAAAGTGTGGTTTGTGCCTTCTTGGGCATCTGTTGAAGCTTTGGCGTTGGCTTCTTATCTACATGTACTACATGTTTATTTCCATGTATTGAATCTGAGTGTATGGAATCATCTCTGATGTCTGAAACTAATGGAAGAACAAGAGTATATGCATGTTGCACTGGAGGTGCATGCAAAGTACTCTCCTTATGTGTAAGTAGAATAGAGGAGTCATTGTCAGAAAACTTAGTGAATTTATACAAGTTTGACTTGATCCACCTCACCAATTACAATGATGGAATTGTCATGAATGTCAATTACTGAAACTGAATCTAATGTAAATTCAACCTTTTTACATTTCTAAGTGATCTAATAAACTGAGAGAAGATTCATAAAAATCTTTGGAACATGTAAAACATTCTCAAAACTTCCATTGTGGAGTTCCACTCTCCCTTCTCATGCTACTGCTACTAGAGTATCATCCCCCATGCAAATAGAGGGTCTTGAGCATGGACTCAAAGAAGATAAAACTTCCTCTTTCGTTGTCATATGATGGGATGCACTAGAATCTATAATCCATAAATCAGATGAGGAATTAATTGCAACTAAATCATGATGATTACCTTTATTAGGATCGATATCTTCTTCCTTCTACTTCTTGACTCCCTCTGGAATGATGTTTCCAAGGTTGTTTTGTTGAAGTACATGTGCTATAAGATCGATCTGTTTCTTCATGAATGTGGATTCTTCATGATTCGGTTTATTGCAGTAAGTGCACTATTTTCCCTTCTTCTTCTTCTTGGAATATGAAGAGTCTTTGGAGCCTGAAGAATCATTAAAGGGTTTGGAATATCCCTCCTTCCTGTTTTGTTTTGATGACCCTTCTCCATCATGCATAGTAAGTGCATGTGCTTTGTTATCTTTCATGAGACCCATCTGTATGAGCTTTTTTTTCTCTTGTGTAAGAGACTCAATGAACTGATCCAACGTAGGCATTTTCCAATTTGTTCCAAAAAGACATCCGTGAGAATGGAAATTGGAGACATATGCAACGTATTCTGGTCCTAGCTTGGCCAAGATTGTTAGAATAAGTTGTTGTTCTTGTGTAGAGTTATCAATACCACATTCACCCGAGCTCAATATAAAAGATTTAAATTTAGTAAATAAATCTTGTATATTATCAAAACTTTTAGGGTCTAAGGTATTCAACTCTACCTCAAGAATATGACCTTGCATCTCATCTCGCTTTCTAAAGAGTCCTTCCAAGGTGGCCCATATCTCGTTTGGAGTCTTTCATGCAACAACATGAAACCATAAATCAATGGAGATTAGCTCAAGAAGTAGTTTTGTGGTCTCATCCTTACATTTTTCCCATATCATCTTCTCAATCGTTGATGTAGGTTCTATTTCTGTCGCCATCATCAAATTATATAGTCATTTCCTTCTGAGTTGGAATTCTACCTTGGGATTCCAATCAAAACAATTATATAGTGTGAGGATTACCACCAAGTTTGACTGTATAATAGTTGTCATATCCATCTCTCCCACTATTTCTAATAACCCCTAAAAATTTACTCTCAATCTGCAAGTGAAAAATTAATAAATCACAGCAGAAAGGGCAATTTAAGTGAAAATTGGTATCAATTTCAAGAGATGATATTACAACTTACTTTTTGAGCAAAAGGTGAGGAAGCTCACCAAACGGTTGAAAACCCACTTCCAAAATGGGTCAATTTACTTTCAACAGTTCGTTTCTTCAAAAACTTAATATTTTGGGAGCAATCACTGCTGAAAGGTACAAACATGAATTCGTATCATTTTCAGGAGGCTATCTTGCGGCTTACTTTCTGAGCAAACCGTGAAGAATCTCGCCAAACGGTTGAACACCCACTTCAAAAATGGGTCGATTTACTTTCCATTTGGGTTGTTTCCACAAAAACGTAATATTTTGAGAGGAATAATTGTTGAAATCTATGACCATGGATTTAGCTCGCCAAAACCCCGATTTTCCTTATTCTTTGGCTTTTCTGTCTTGCTCCAAGCAACATATCTCATATACCATGTCAGTATTTCATGGAAACCTGCACAAGAGATCTAGCTAAAGAAATTACAATCAAAGCTTATCAAGAAAGGAAGAGATATTCAATATGGAAGAATGAGAAAATATATTCACACAACTCCAATGAGTTGATGATTGATACATAAATCGTGATCAACATGATACAATGAATGAGTGGAATACACTCATATATAGGGAAAAACATTCCATAATTAGGAAAAAAAATCAAGCAGTTAGCTTTCCTTAGGAATGCATGCATGCATAATAATGATGGTAAAAATAGAAAGTCTAAAATAGAACTAGTCAGTTAACTCCCACTGAACTAGTGTGTCTAAAATAGAAATATCTCCAATAGTATCATCATGAGCCATCCTTATCATTTCCACTAGGTGTTTGTGGGTGAAATTTCTATCATCTGGTCACCATGCCATGGTAGTGACCTTCAATATCTCCTTATGCTATTATGAAAGAAAATATAAAGAAGAAAAGATAAAAGACAATTGATGGGCTTGGAATAAGTGCATTGCAGACGAAGGTACCACACAATCTCTACAAAGGAACCCATGAATGAGATACTACGACCCCTTGTATGTCATGAATCCTATGCCCATTGAGTCTTCACCCCATATAGATCATAAAATTTACATTCCTTAGAGAGGGAGCCATTGGAAGCTCTCCTGGGCTTAGGGAAAGAACTACCAAATAAGACACCTTGTCATCCCTCCCATACTTAAGCTTGACAAGCCGCATAGTGTCTTTGAGTTTTTAATTCTTTGATATAGTGATCTTTGATGCACATGCTTAGATGGCTTATTTATTGATTAGATACACTTATAATGATGTTATGAATTGATATCCTTGGAGGTCATGTTCATTTGTCTTTGCAGGACCTAATTTGTGGGCAATTTTGGGAGAAAAAGCCTAGATTGGGCTTCCATGGGGATACAAGTCCACAGGTTGGATGCTAGAAGACCACATGCCAAATGAGAGAGATCAGACTTGTATGACCTTTATGATGACTTGGAAGACCTAGTGAACCCCTTAATTGCCAAATGATTTTCCCATGAGGGGAAAAATGTTCCACTTTTGAGCTTGATGTCATGATCATGGGGGGCTAGGGCATGGTGGTGAGATGCCACTCTTTGACATATGTAAGGTTGAATAGGAGAAGAGTATTCACCATGATATGAGTGCCTATATGCTTGACACAAGGCCTTTGGAGGCCCATCCATGCTTCTCCAACACCAAAAACTTCCTCAAAGTGGAAAAATGTCCCCTAAAGGGGTGACCTCCTCCTAAATTAGGGTTTAATTATTGCAAAAAGTGAAAATTTAAGTGAATTGTTTAATATTACTTTGTTAAGGGGGTAATATTAGGGTTGTTGACCACTAATATTGTGTTTTAGTCCTTATTTTGTGGACAAACTATGTTAGCTACTTTTAGTATAAATAGAGATCATACGATCTCAATTGAAGCATAACTCTCCCTCTTGTGAGAGACCTGGTCTGAAATTTTTGGCCCTCTTGGCTATTTTATCTCTTGTGCACTTGTTGTATGGCTATGTTTATGAATGGTTGATGGAGGAATGTCTAGCACTAGCTTTGAATGATGCTTTCTAACTCTTGTGGTGATTTATCTTGACATTTTTCTTGATATTGGTATGGTTTTCTACTATAATGCTATCATTTTTCAATATCAGGTATTTTTATGATAGGATCTAGGTGGGAAGTATAAGGGCATACACCCCTTCCATATCCTTCATCATTTTATTTTCTTCATCTCATTGATTAAGGGTTTGCTAAGAGAAGTATAAGGGATTACACCCTCTTAGCTTAAACCCTAGCTTACAACAACTTTCCTTGGGGAGTAAGAGGGATTACACACCCAAGGATGTAGCTTCTCTAGTATCCTTGTGACTCCATTAACCCAATAGTTAAGCACTAGTCATTAATTTGTTGCATTGAAGAAATAAAATATTGCATTGGGAAACATGATTTTCGGTCATTTTTACTTCTTGCAAAGTGCATTGTTTTCCTTCTGCCTTGGGAACCTTAGATCCACTAGGGTATCCCCATATAGGGGGTACTTATTAATTCTATTACAAAATTTCATCTTCATCCATTAGGGTTGCAGAAACCCTAACATACTTTCTTGGATAACTCTCTTATCAACCCTTGGATTTTGCTCAAAGTTTGCACACCTGTTCTCCTTGGTCCAACGTACTTTTTGGAAAAGTTTGAGGAGATTTCAGTGGCTGATTTTATTTTTGTAATACATTGAATGTTATAGCCATAATACTGATATAATGTTCTGTAGACAAGTGTTTACAACAACCTTATCTTTTATGCTAAGATTATTAGTTTTTCATCTTAAGTTTAGCTAGTCATTTTTAGTTTTCTCTCTTGCATTTTCTACTTGATATTTGGCATTTATTGGGCATCTTATAGTACATTTTTATTGATGATATATAATTTTATCTATTGCTGCAAATTAGGGACAAAAATATTAACTTGTTGATCCAACTAACATATACTATTGCAAAGTGTTTTTTCTTGGGTCTCGGGAAGGTACAATCATCCAGAGAAGTGTTATACATGTGGGGGAAAAATTACTTGACTTGCAAGGCATATATTTCAATATTTCACTCCACTTATACTTTATATATAGGGGATTCATTTCAATACATATTCATCTCCATCTCAATCCTCCTAGCGTTACCGAGATCACCTCCCTAGAGTGACCTAGTCACCCTTGAAGTGCGAGACGTACATCGAGGTGATAGTTGAGAAAAAGATATGCAAGGATCTTACTCAAGTGTTTTCATATTCTGCTTGGCTAAATAAAAATAGATGGGAATGTCACCCTATGTTTATAGCCGTAAAAAAAAAAAATCCTAGCTCATAAGTATTGATTGCAAGTGATTAGGCTAGTCTTTTTATAAGTAAAATATTGCTAGAAAATTCATTATTAATATGATTTTTTGAATATAATAGTTGTTGAAATAGATGTATAAACAAAAGTAAGGACACCAAGATGATAGTCAAGACAGATGAGACATAAATCAATCATTTATTTCATTCCAATTCATCAAATAGTCATTCTCTTTACAAAATTTCGTGAAGAAGTTTTGGACCAAAGTCAAACTTAGACATCCCCGATGAAACATACAAAAGGAGCTCTGATAGAAAATAAAAACTTAACTCTGAAAGCTGGATAGACTTTCCACAAATTGTTTCCCACTCGACTCTGCACAATAGCCTTTGTCAGTCATGAAAACTAATTCACAAACATACAACTCTACCCAAACTATCAAAGATAGATCAAAACCTATGAAAATAAGTGTCTGAATGATGTAATTCAGCCCTGAATATTTTTGTCTACAATCAGACCCTTCTATCATAAAAAAGAATTAGGCTTGTGATCAATTAAGGAATGAATGAAAACTGAACTATCTCAACACAAAATCAAAGATAAAACATTAGTATGCTTCTCCTTTTATGCCTCCTCTTGTCTGTCCATTTCCTTTTTCCTTTAAGCAATTTAGAATTGGTTGAAGTAGTTGAACCACCTCATTAATTAAGTTAATTAAAAACAAAACCAAATTTTTAGTTAGGCAGAAAAGTAATAATCATAATAAAAGTTATAAATAAATAATAACTAACTTAGGTGGGACCCCTTGTGACTCCCTTTAGTTCTTAACAATCGTAACATAACTAGTTAATTAAGCAAAACACCCCTCCTTTTGATTACCATCATCACATTCATATTTGACAATTTATCTCATTGATATTTGAAATGATTTCCAAAATATATTGCCAATATATCCAAAAGCATGTTGTCCGAAAATCTGAAGTCAACTGTTCTCAACAATAAATAAATAAATAGAACTTAAAATCCATATTTTCCAATGTGTGAAGCAATATTTTCCTTTTTGTTTTCATCACCTTTTAATTCCTCTAAATTTTCTTTAAGTTCTGTGGGGCCTTTAGGTCTCATCTCCCTGATCATATGAGGGCAATCGCCCCTGCAATGCATGTGAAAGGACACAGATTTATCATAATCATTTGAATGTGAGGAAGGGGTAGAACTAGCTTTCCCTTTGACAAGGGCATGGCAGGCCTCGATTTTCAGCCTTTTGTTTGAAGAGATCATTCTTGTATGCATAATGGATTAGCAAATAATCCCTTTAACAACCATACATGCCAACTCTTTAAAGATATGAAGTAGATTTTGTCTTAGAAACATATTAGACTCATGTAATCCAATCAATACAAATTGTTTAACTATTGTCAATGAGCAGGGGGGGTTGAACAAAAGGTCCTGGGATATGCGAGGGGTATGTATTGAGCGAAAAATGATAAAATGAGGGGGGAAAATACATGGTTACTTCTCACAGACAACCCACAATCAATGACAATGTAAACCAAGGAACATGTCGCTGTAATCCATCCAAGAAACTATGATTTCAAATTGTTACAATACAAAATTCTCTTATCCATAATTAAATCTTAGGAACAGGGAGTGAAAAATGGATATGGGAAGGAGAGGGGATTGTAATTAGAGAAAAGTGAAATAATGGTAGGGAGGAGAGTAGATATTTTTCATAAAATTAATTAAGTAATCCAAAATCATTCTATGTCAATGCAAAAGGTCCAACACCAACCAAATAATCACTATGTTCAATTTAAGAACCACTATGTATAACTCAATCAATTTTGTGTATTGTTTTCTCATTGTTCACAATTAAACCATTAACACGGTGTCATTAAAACAAACAATATTCCTTCCACAAAAACTTGTAAGAGCTTCATTTCTTCTCAATTGTTCCAATTAATATTTAAAACAATTTCTAAATGAACATACAATCACTTCTTCCAATTTGTTCCATCAAAACATCAACCCCTATCCATGAATCATTTCTTCAAATCAAACATAGATACTAAAATCACACCTGATTCCATTCCTCAAGTTCATTTAATAATTAAATTTTAATGAGATCAGATTGTCATAGAATCCATGTCCATTTCTGAAACAATGCATGATATTAATCATCCATACATAGTGGGTAGTCAAAACAAAATCCTCAATCTATCATGACTTCCCATTTAAACGCACAACAATCACCCTTTCAATTTATACGATGTTATAAGATACACAAAGAATTCAACCAACACAAGAGCGTCCATGTGACCACACATGTTTAATTAATTTTGATATAAACATCAACGATGTTGGGCTATCAATCTAATAAAGGGAAACAATGACAATATGCCCAACCCCATTTCTCAAATCGATCAAATTGCAACAAACCATATTGTTTAAAAACCCGTGACCATATTTGATAGTGCGATCAAGTAATATCCAAAGCATATACAGTGGATATCTACACCACAACTATCGCGATTGAAATACTCCCATTTGGTAATTTAAACATATAGTCACAACAATCATTAATTCAACCTAACATGTTGTAGGAAGACCACACCTATACACCAAGCACCAAGCATTGTTGTGAATTAATAAATTTAAAACTAATGTTGGGTTAGCCATTGAATAATCAGAATGTAAAAGATAGCAACTGTATATCCAATTCCATTTCCCCAATCAACCAATTAACGAAAACATTGTCAACATAATAAACATAAACGAACCAACGATAGAACACTATGAACGATGCACCACCAAATCATAACAATCAACAACATACATGACCAGACACAATGGTTCCCTCTATCAAAAATTGAGCTTGATAATTCAAGTCTTTACTCTGTGGACCAACACAGGGAGACTAGAGTCACCC
>JZKD02S2278408.1:1555448-1566700 GCA_000966675.3 Picea glauca
CATTGAGTGAGAACCTCTGAGACCAACGGTGCTCACAGAGGGTATACCACCAATAAGTTTGTAGACAGGGTGATAATTCCTATGATAGGAGAGACTATGAACAAAGGAGAAAGGATTCATTTTGGTCCTGTAACAATACTTAGAACATGCAGGGTGTAAACCTCATGGTTTCCTCGATCAACTGAAGAATTCTAACATAAAACATAATCGATAAATATAAATCAACTTTAAGAAATCCCTTTGGCATAATGGTTATCATAAGCCCTTGCAAAAATATTGGTAACATGAAAAAACCCATACCCAAGTGAATGATACGCAGTGACACAAAGTGTTTCAAACCCAACAAACCCCATAACAACAAACAACTAGGTATGGTTATAAGAAAGCGTGGAGACAACTAGCCAATCTAGACTGAATGAAAACTCTTCAACCAAGACCAATAGGGATGACAGAGAGCCTTCATGGCTTCTAAACTTAGAATGATCAATGAAACTTTAACTTCAAACATTATTGCAATGAAACCACACCAACCATTCATTCCAGAAAATATCACAAATTTACATAGTTTCCAGACTTAAGGAAAGAACAAACCCATACATCACCAAGCCGATATCTATTTCATAACCAGAGCCGGTTTATGGATGGAGAAAATAAATACCTGTAACCACGAAAACATTAAAGCGCGAGCTTGGCCAAGAAGTTCTTCCTCTGCTTGAAAATCATAGCTTACCCACAACGAACACAATTGAACAATAACTAGGGTGACGACCAGTGAAGGGGTATGAAGTGACATGTAGTACATGCACGTCACCTCCATCCTCCAATCATTCAATTTCTTAGTACACGCCAACCCACTAATCCATTAATTCATTCAATTAAAACGTGCATCAAAACCAACATCCACTAATTGACAAGAGCACCACCCTATGTCATATTAACCATTGTCAACCATACTATAACACATATCACATGTAGTTCCATATAACTCAATAAATTGTATATCCATTAACCCATTAGCTAGGACTAACAACAATCCATTTAAACTTCAAAATGAATAGTGCAACATAGTATGGCATAGTAACATAGTTCATCTCTTATGGATTTCGTTCACATTGTCTTATTTCTTTTCAATTACTCTTATTCCTTTTCAATTTGTCTTATTTGTGGTTACTAACATGTATCTTTTGCAGGTGGTACAAGTAATAATTCATGGAGTAAATGGAAAGGTAACAATGGATATCATAAGCCATTTCAATACGACATTAGAGACTATAGCAACAGAACAATCATGCATTATCCATCGTCAATTTGTCGTGAATAGAACCAACATTGATCATCAATCATGTTCAAACCTGTAAGCAATGTCAAACAACAGCAAAAAAAACATCAAATAAGAACCAGATCTAATCCTCCAATCTACAAGGGGGTCCCACATATTAATATTATATATATCATTAGCTTATACTTAATAGGCTTTAGCAATACTTTGTGGGATAAATCCTCATTGCGATTTTAATCATCAACAAACTAGTGACTCCACAGGAAAATTTGTTTTCAATAGATTTAGAACATAGAACTCAGGGTTTACTAGATCAAGAGCAGTAGATTAAGAAGATATACCCAGAATGATTATGCAACAGGGAGAAGTTATAACAACTAGGTATGGTTATAAGAAAACATTTTTCAAGGCTTATTGACCATAAGCAAGTTGAAAAGGGGTGCAATGAGTGATTACCTTGGTGGTAGTTCAATCTGCCGAAAGGGTGTAAGTTAGGAGAGTGTGCCATTGGTGAGGTTTATCTTCGATGAGACTTTTGATGATTCTTACCAGATTTTTTTTCGTAGACTTAGCCTGCCCATTTTCTTGGGGCTAATAAGATGATGAGGTGAAACTTTTGACCGCCAACTTAGCTAAAAATTGGGTCAACTTAGCAAAAATGAAAGTGGGACCATTGTCTGTAATAATTTCCAATGGAAGAGCAAATCTAGAAAAAATGTTATTTTCAAGGAAAGTAATTACTTGATCATCTGTTGAATACTTAAGTGGGACATCCTCAACCCATTTTGTAAAATAGACTGTGGTTGTCAAAATAAAAACCTGTCCAGTTGAATATGGAGGATTAATAGGACCATTAAAATCCAATTCCCACTTTGAAAAGGGAAAGTATGTTATGATAGGTTGTAATGGCATGGCTGAAATGCGTTCTTTCCCAACAAAGTTTTGGCACTTGTCACAAGATATTGAAAAAACATAAGAGACACAAAATATTGAAGGCCAATAGTATCCTTTCTAATAATCTTGAAGGTAGTGGTTTTAGCAGAAAAATGAAAGTTAAGTATGAAAAATGGGGGAAGTTATAATAACTCATGACAAATGTTAAGTATGAAGGGGTTTATCCCTGTATGCATAATCATTCAACCGGATTTTTGTCTTTACTTTGAGGGGAAAAATGAATGGACTTGCTCTTTTATTTCTCAAATGGACAAAGAATGGAAAGAAGAAGTGGGAAATAGCCAATCTCTTATAAGACAATAGTGAAATAAGATAACAAAGTCAAGTGTGATTTCAGGAGACATATCGTAACAATTGTATAATATTGATTGTTATTGACTAAGAATATCTTGCAGGAGCATCAATGTGGCAGAACTGATCCAACACATTATTCTTGACCAAAATCAATTAAAAATATGAAAAAGTAATAAAAATCGTAACAGAATAAAATTGCAAAATTTAAAATAGCAGAAATAAAATGAAAGAAATGTAAAAGCAATAGGAAATGTTTAAAACAGAAAGCATAAACACACTATTGTAAGGCAGAAATGAAAAATAGTGAGAATTGAAAGCAGAGCTAAACTACTAATCTACAAAAAACCTAAACAACGTTAGAGATTTTCAAGTTGGTTCCATGTAATGCTTCAAGTGAGAACCGTTAGTGTTGTAGGAAAACAATCACTACTATAAATATTTTAGAATGTAAGAGTTAGTACCTAAGACAAAAACGATCTTGAAAGGACCCAACCATAATTTTTGAAATTTTGAATGCCTTCCCCTATCAATGTGAGTTGAATCCCTTAGAAAAACGTTTTCATTGATCCTAAATTTGATAGTCCTGATACTCTTGTTGAAATACCTCTTAACAGTTTGATGTCTCCTTTTAATATTATCCAAAGAAAACATCCTTTGCTCTTGCAAAGCTAGGAGTGTGTTTATCCTTTATGAAATATCAAAATAATTTAATTCTTTGATCTGTAGCATCAATCTTAAGGAATAAAGTTCCATCTCAGTAGGCAAGAGGGCTTTTTGACCATAGAAAAGCTGAAAAAGGGTGCAACCGGTGCTTACCTTGGTGGTAGCTCGATTTGCCCAAAGGGCGTAAGTTAGGAGAGTGTGCCATTGACGAGGTTTATCTTTGATGAGCCTTTTGATGATTCTTAGCAGATTTTTGTTGGTAGACTCAACCTGCCCATTTCCTTGGGGATAATAAGCTGATGAGGTGAAATTTTTGACCCTCAACTTAGCTAAAAATTGGGTCAGCTTAGCAAAATTGAAAGCGGGACTATTGTCTGTAATAATTTCCAATGGAAGACGAAATATGGAAAAACTCTTATTTTCATGGAAAGTAATTGCTTGATCATCTGTTGAATGCTTAAGTGGGACAACTTCAACCCATTTTGTAAAATAGTTTGTTGTTGTCAAAATAAAAAACCTATCTATATGAATATGGAGGATTAATAGGACCAATAAAATCCAATCCCCACTTTGAAAAGGGAAATTATGGTATGACAGGTTGTAATGGCATGGTTGAAAGGCCTTCTTTCCCAACAATTTTTTGTCACTTTTCACAAGATCTTGAAAAAAAAAAAGAGCCACGAAAGATTGAAGGCCAATAGTATCCTTTCTAATAATCTTGAAGGTAGTGGTTTTAGCAGAAAAATGACCTCCTACTTGAATGACATACTTTGAAGAGCCATGAGTTTCTTGCAACCATTTATGTGTGTCTTCATTGTTTACACAACGATGACACACACCATCAACATACCTTTGAAACAAGAAGTATCCTATAATGACGTATCTTGCGTATTCAAGGTGGAGCCTTCTCCTCTGATGAGTTTCTAAATTGTCTGGAAATATTTGGTTCTATAAGTAGTAAATTAAATTTTTGTACCAGGGATGTTCAAACACAGGGAGGATATGGTTATCAATGTAAAAGAGCGCTGATAGGGAACTGTCCTCTTCATCCATTTCTTCACTATTCTCAGCATGCTGAGCTAAGTGAAGGGCTAATTCATGTCCCTTGATAGTGGTAGGAGTCATGATATTCAAATCATGCTCCTGGATCTTGGCAAGCCAATGTGCAAGTTTCCCTGAAAGATAATTCTATGAGAGAAAAAACTTGACAGCATGTAAGGGGAATTTTACCCACATATGATTACCTAAGATGAAGTGGCTAAACTTTTCAACATCTTTAACAAGAGTGAAAGCATGTTTCTTAATAAAAGAATATTTAAATTCATCATCAGATAAACTTTCACTCATGTAAGCCACTGGTTTTTCATTTCCTTGATCATCATTTTGTATGAGGACAAAAAAAATTTCTTCCTCGGTGGAATTAGTATATATCATGAATTCCTTCTCAAAATCCAGCTTCGCCAAAACTAGTGCAGAACTGATTGCTTTCTTAATCCCTTCAAAAGAATTTTTGACATCATTTGTCCAAGAAAAAGACTGATCTTGCTTAAGCGGATTATGAATTGGTTTGATCATCACAACAAAATATGGAACAAACCTATGGACAAAGTTAATAACCCCCATAAAATATTGAACCTCCTTCTTAGAAGTGGTAGCAGGAAGATTAAGGATAGTAGCAATCCTTTCAGGGTCAATGCTTGTTCCTGAATCAGATACAATGTGTCCAAGGAGCTTTCCCTAGGTAATGCCGAAAATTAACTTGGAAGGATTCAGATAAATGCCAAATTTCCTACATTGCATGAGAACATTTCTTAGATGACCAAAATGATCCGATCGGATTTTATAGTACACCATTAAGTCATAAAGGTAGATTTGAATGATCTTAACGATCAAATTGTCAAAATATAATTGCATAGCTCTTTGAAAGGTGGCACCTATATTAGATAATCCAAATGGCATACGTTCATAAGAAAAGGTACCCCAACAAGTAATAAAGGTGGTTTTATATTTATCTTCCCTTTTTACCTTGATTTGATTGTAACCAAAAAAGCCGTCAAGTAAGGACATCATTTGTGACCCTGCAACTTGCTGCAAAATCATTTCCATGTTAGGGAGAGGGAAGTAATATTTTATACTAGCTCGATTTACTGCATGAAAATCAATGCATAATTAGATTTGACTAGTCGTTTTCCAAACAAGAACCAAATTTGAAACCCATTCAGAATACTTGACCGGAAAGATGATTCCAGCCTTCAAGAGTTTTTCCAACTCCTTTCGAATAGTTGCTTTGAGCACAGGGTTAATAGGTATTTGTTTTTTCCTAATTGGATTTATGCCTTCCTTAATGGGTATGGTATGTTGTATAAGACTAGGATCAAAGTCATGAATATCCTCATAAGACCAAGCAAAAACATCTTTAAATTCACCAAGTTGCTTTGAAAACTTCATTTTCCCTTCATCTAAACATTTGGCACCTATTTTAACATTCTTTGGAGCCTCGTGTGTCCCAATTTTAAAGGAGATGGTTTCACCCACCTTCCTTTTAGATTCCTCTTCTTTTTGTTTCTCCTTATTTCCTACATCACTCAAAGAAAATGAACTCTCTAGAGGGTTCAAGCCTTTATGAATCATGCTATTTTCTATGGATATAATCTCCTTCAGCTTAAAAGGTTTATTTTGAATGAAAGAACAAATTCTCTCGTCATTAGGGAAAACCTGCCAAGATTCTATATTTTCGAGAATGTGTGGAAGATATAGAGATTGAAAGGTACAATCAAGTCTGTGTGGCAGAAGTTGTCGATTAAGAGAGGATGCAAAAACATCTAACTGATTGGCCATTGATTTTAACTCCCTCTTAACATGAGTGATGTTGAAATATAAAAGGTTCGAGATAAGTGCCCAAACAGTTTGGGTGTATCGTTTTTATCAACTTGTTGTTAGGAGAGTCGATTTTACGTACAAGGTTCACAACAAGCTTAGAATCCCCAAAAACTAAAAGGTGACCACAACCAATATTATACGTGTTCTCAATGCCTAATAATAAAGATTCAAATTCAATGACATTGTTAGTATAAGCAAACTCCAACCTGTAAGAAAAATTATGGATTTTCCTATAGGGAAAATCAAGATAATGCCAGCTTCGTTACCTTCATTAGAGCATGAACCATTAAAGTGCATGCACCACATACCATCATCTAAATCAATTTGTTCCAAGGGAATGTTATCCTCCTCAGCAAATATGGGATACACTCCAAGGTCTTCTTCGATATAGTTTACATTAGGCTGTGGGACAATCTCTATGTAAGGTGATATCCTTCCCTCTCTAAGGACTATAACGTTTTTACCGTTTCGGGGAACGGATAAATGTGTTTCATCAAGTGAGAGGTATCCACCCATTAAGGTTTTCCAATCTCTTCCCAAGATGATTGAGTAATTGCTTACCGGCATATCAATTACCATAATAGTAAGGGTTGTCCTTATTTCAGGGTGTGAGCACAAAACTAAGGTTACATATTCAATCTCACCTATGGTTGTTTGTTGTAGGCTATTATAGGAGAGCATGATTCTAGAATTTTCATTTTTACAAGACAAGCCTAGCTCTTCCATAATAATCTTTGACATCACACTTGGGCCCGAACCTCCATCAATGAGGAAACAATGAGAGAGCTTATCCATAAGCTTTATAAAAATATAAAAAGGGGGATTTTTTACAGGGTATCTAAAGTTATGTACACCTACATTATTTACAAATGAATCCTCTTCGTTTACCTCTTCAGAAAGATTGGCTACAACGGAAGCTTTTCCCTCCATGAATTGTTCCAGATGCATCTGTTGTTTAAGGATGACAACCATGTCCAAAAGGGTGGCATCTACTTTGATGTTGGCCAACTAATTCAAGATATTGTACTTGGAAGAGGGGAGAGGGGGAGTTGTTCCTTGACTGTCAGGAACCTTAGGAACCTAAATAGTAATAGTGGGTGAGGATGATCTCGAGCTAGTAGAATTGCGGGGAGGATCAAATTTTCCCTTGGGAGCATAGGATTTGTTCCTAGTGTTGATGATCATGACATATTCTGGCTCTACAAGATATAGGACAACAATAATAGTTTATGGTATTTTACCAAAGATATTATCTTTGGAACTCTTCCTTACCTCGCACATGGCTTCTGCGTGGTGTTCCTCATAGAAATTACACCAACTTCGAGACAAGATAGCATTAAGTTGATTTTTTTTTTCAATCGGTTTTTTAAAGATGGGTGTAGAAGAGGATGAAGCTTCAGGGGTGCAAGGTGAGACAGTCCCTTTTTGCTCAAATTCTATCATACAATTATTCATTTCTTGTACTAGATGTAACATGGCAGACATATCTATCTATTTAACTGATTCTCCTTGAGGAAGACATGTTATTTCAAGCTATTCTTCATGATTTAAACAAGTATATAGAGTGGAACCAAGATTATCAATGAATTTTTCCTCAATCCTATGATAGTAGGGGGAAGGTAATGCATTGTAGTAATCCATGAAAGTGGCTTGGTTCTGAGGTCGAATGAGTTCAGGGACCTGATTATATAACTTAGCGAAACACAAGTTGAAGGACTTGATGGTTTCACCATCCTTATAGGAAATGTTATTGTATTCCTGTAACTTCTCATCTGGGCTTTTAGATTTCTCATAAGTGGATCCAAACCATTATATTAACTCCTACCAATTAGACAAAATCTTAGGAGGAAGTTCAAAGAAATCGACTGCAACATTTCCCTCCAAGGAAATGACGAATAAGTGCATGAAAGTATCATTATCATTGGCTCCTATGTTATGACAAGCATTAGAAAATTCCACCAGGTGTTCGTTTGTAGTGACAATGTTATTTCCTGAATACCTAAGAAGATGTTCTTTGAATTTAGGAAGTGGAAAAGTAGCAGGTGCTAGGTTAAGAGGAGAGGACACATGTCATGGTGTGGTTGTGGTGTCTTCTTCAAATTGAGAAAGACCATACCTTTTAATGAATTTGGTGGGATTTGTGGTAGATTTGACATGGATATGGTGGCTATATAAGCCACCAATAATTGATGAAGATGAATATTGAGAGGAGGAATCCCTTCCAGTGCCACCAGAGCCACCACTAGATGCCATTTTGTGGATGACAGGTGAAGGATAAAAAGATGAACTTGAAGGATGAAACAAAGTTCTCCTTAGAGCACTTTGTTGGGTAGATAGCACAATGTTCCTTCTTCCTGTTTCAACAATAGGAAAAATTTCAAGTGATAATCCTCTGCTTCTTCTAGAAACAAAAGAATTTAAGCACATGAAAGAAAGGCCAAAACTGAAGAAACAAGAAGGTTACTATTGATTTCTAGGCTTTCTAAGTCTATCTTCCCATCATTCTTGAGAAATAATATATCGTTCAATTGATGCCCAGGAATGATTAAGCTCAACATGGGCATTGGCAGTGTCTAAAATGGTGTTAATCAGGTTTAAAGAAATGTTGGTCTGATCTTGAAGGCCGAACTCAATAATGGGCCACCTTACAATAGACACAGTCATTAAGAAGTAAAATAGTGAAAGAATCAATATCAGAAAAATAGATGTATTCAATGATAATCGAGTATAAAAATTAACCAGAGAGATATTGAAGATCTCCCCAGTATGGTCACCAAATAAATGTTGAGGAAAAGATATGCAATGATACTAATCAAGCATTTTCAGATTTTTCTTGGCTAAAGAAAAATAGACGGGAATGTCACCCTATGTTTATAGCCATAAAAAGTAATATCCTAACTCACAAGTATTGATTACAAGTTCTTAGGATCGTCTTTTTATAAGTAAAATCTTGTTGGAAAATTCAGTATTAATATGAATTTATGAATATAACAGTTGTTGAAATAGATGTAGAAGCATAAGTAAAGACACCAAGATGATAATCAAGACATATGAGACATAAAGCAATCCTTTATTTCATTACAATTCATCAAAGAGTTATCCTCTTTACAAAATTTCGTGAATAATATTTGGACCAAAGTCAAACTTAGACATCCCCGATGTAATATACAAAAGGACCTCTAATAGAAAATCAAAACTAAACTCTAAAAGTTGGATCAACTCTGCCACAGATTGCTTCCCACTCGACTCTGCACAATAGCCTTTGTTAGTCATGAAAACTAATTCACAAACAGACAAGTCTACACATACTATCAAAGATAGATCAACACCTCTGAAAAACAAGTGTTTGAATGATGTAATTCAGCCTTGAATATTGTTGTCTACAATAAGACCCTGCTATCATAAAAAAGAATTAGGCTTGTGATCAATTAAGGAATGACTGAAAACTGAACTATCTCAACACAAATTCAAAGAGAAAACCTTAGTATGTTTATCCTTCTATGCCTCCTCTTGTTCCTTCCTTTCCTTTTGCCTTTAAGCAATCTAGAATTGGTTGAAGTAGTTGAACCACCTCATTAGTTAAGATAATTGAAAACTCAATCAACTTTTTAGTTATGGGGAAAAGTAATAATCATAATAAAGGTTATAAATAAATAATAACTAGCAGGTGGGACCCCTTGTGATTCCCTTTGGTTCTTAACAATCGTAACATAACTAGTTAATTAAAAAAAACACCCCTCCTTATGACTCCCATCATGACATTCATATTTGATAATTTATCTCATTGATATTTGAAATTATTTCCAAAATATATTACCAATATATCCAAGAACATTTTGTCTGAAAATCTGAAGTCAATTGTTCTCAACAATAAATAAATAAATAAAACTTAAAATCCATATTTTCCAGTCTGTGAAGCAATCTTTCCCTTATTGTTGTCATCAACTTTTAATCCCTCTGAATTTTAATTAAGTTGTGTGGAGCCTTTAGGTCTCATCTCGATGATCATATGAGAGCCATCGTCCCTCCAATGCATGTGGAAGGACATAGATTTATCAGAATCATTTGAAGGTGAGGAAGGGGTAGAAGTGAATTTCCCTTTGACAGGGGCATGGTGTTGGTTGTCGAGCCTGATTATCTTCCTGATTCAGAGGTCCTTTCTTTCATCAATGTTTATACCCCATGAAGTATTTACACCCCAGAAGTATGTACACTCTTCCACGCGAGGGATTTCGGAGGGGGGGTACCCCCTCTGCGAGGTCTGGGGGGCCTATCCCCCTGGCTGGGGGGTCTGGGGGAAAGCAGGCCCCCAGCGGGGGTTCGGGGGTGAAGCCCCTGAAGCAAAAATTGCCTTGTAAAAATATATTGTAATTTCATTGTAAATCTAGACCATTCATTATAAGGTCGCAGATCTAACGGTAGAGATTATGTTAGGGTTTTTTGCCCTAGAAGGCAACCCTCTTTTATGAGGGAAACGTATTGCGGCTATGGATGGTGGTGAATATTGTATTATGAGAGAGGAGACTGTGAGAGAAAGAAGAGGAAGTTACAATGGGTTTTGTTGTAGGTTGTATCCCTTCATTTTTTGGATAATAATAAAGGAAGGACCTCGCAATTTCTCTGGTGGAGGTAGCCCACACTGGGTGAACCACGTAAATCTGTGTCTCTCTTGTATTGTGTGTCTTCTATGTTTTGTTTCTACATTTTTTTTATTTTGTTTCTCTGCAGTCCTGTTTTTTCTAACAACTGGTATCAGAGCATAAGGTAACTCGCAGGAAAAGAGGGTTCTTGGTTCGAGTGGGAGCAATGTCAGAAGATGGAAAGTTTAGGGTCAAGAAATTTAACAGCCAAAAATACCAGTTATGGAAGATGCAGACAGAAGACTATTTATATTAGAAGGATCTATTCCTACCATTGAGTGGAGTAGCAAAGAAGTCGACGGCCATGAAGGACGAAGAATGGGATATTCTTGACAGAAAGGCTCTAGGAATGATACGGTTGAGCCTGGCAGTGTCGGTGGATTTCAATATTTCAAAAGAAAAGACAACGAAGGGTTTGATGGATGAGTTGGCCAAATTGTATGAAAATCCCTCGGCGTCAAATAAGGTATTTCTAATGAAGAGATTATTTAATATGAAGATGTCAGAAGGTGGGTCTATTGCAGATCATTTAAATGAATTTA
>JZKD02S2278408.1:1588754-1603111 GCA_000966675.3 Picea glauca
ACAAATATACCTTGGATAGGCTATTTTATGAGAAATATGGGATAAAATGAAGGAAAAATGGCAAATAAAGAGGCAAAAGGATGGTTTGTGGAAGCACAAAAATGGACTCAACAACGACCTTTCATCACTGGCTGTTAAGGTAATGGCAGATGGTATAAGTTTGGGCGAACCGAGTTTCTGCCATACAAATTTTGACATAATGCATGTGGATGCACCCTCATCAATGCCGCAGCGGTGAACTCTAATGCTCCATATTTTAACTGGGTTTTGAAAATCAATGAGAGTGGGGAGGTGTTGGCAGCCAATTCACTTTTTTCTATGATCCTATAAGCTGCCTACACCTACGTCTTGCAAACATCAATTTTCGTCGCAATTTTCAAATTTATGACATTTTCATTTCTTGCGACATTTACACACTTGTTTTCGTTTTGTTTTCACGAATGTAAGCCTAAAAACTTCTTCTTTCGAAGTCACATTTCGATCACTATCTAAGTTGTCCTGATCTTTTTATCGATATGCCTATTGCGCTTACCTTTGTTTATCATTATGTGGCTGGAAGAACTTTTGAACTGGATTCATTGGATATTCTTATGATTGTGGGATTGAGTTTCATTGAGTTTGAAATACATTAATATTTGGATTTGCACTTCATATGGCTTGTCTGATCATTGATTCTATGAAAATGCATAAGGGTTTTGATTAAATTTTCATATATATATGATATAATCCTTATGTTAATCTTTTTATAACTTTTGGCTTGTCAACTATATGAATATCGTTTGGCACCTTGGCTAAACTTTTGATTATATGCATTGGCGCATAGTTGATTTTGGGTTTTGATTTATACGTTGGGTGTTTGAACACCGTGGCATAACATTTGCGTGTATTGGCATATACATTTGATTTCATTGGTTGTACACATGGCTTAATGGCCGAACTATTATTATGGAGTGAATAGCTATTAAATTTGGTGGTTGTACTTGGATAATGAGTATTATGCATGGCAGGCTCCACCACCTTTGCATGCTCGCATTAATGCTTACCCCTTTTTGTCGTTCATTGCTGTTGATTCGGGTAGCTCTGTTACTGTGTGTGTTGGTGAATTCGAACCCTTCCCTTACCATGCATTCGGCTCCATGGCCCCAGTCGTGAGAGTTGAACCCAATGGCATCCTGGCCCTGTTGATGTTTGACAATGCCCGCCAAGATTTGGCAGACAGTGGATGGCTTACCTTCATGAAATGTTTTGAGGGTTTTAACCTTTGCGTAGCTCAACAGTTTGCCATGACCTTCGATGGCTGTCAAGCCAAGGTCGGCGATATACAGTTAGAGATTGATGAATAATTTATCATCTCATCCACGGGGTTACCTACCTCAGGACAACGCTGGTTTAAGAATTGCAAGGTCGAGGAAGTGCCGTGGACATTGTTGTTTCAATCGCGCAAAATCACCTGCTGTGATAGAGGTATGCCCGTAACTATGCTTAAACAACGATGGCACGATTTATTAATGATAATCAAGCAGTTCGTGACCTGCAAAGGTCGATACAGGCTTGTGTTCCTTTACCACCTGCGTCTGCTGATGATTTTTATAGGGTATCCTCTAAACATGTCGTTCTATTTTCATCGGAGCTTGTATAAGATGTCTAAAAAGTTTAAGAGGCACAAGGCTGACAATAGCCTATTTCATCATGGGCTTATTAAGCTCATCGTTGTTTATAATTTGAGTTTGCTGGGTGATAGTTGGAAGGACTTCATCACCCGTAATGGCTTTGAAGATACCGACCCTGTACAGATTGATAAATCTGTGGTAGTTGAAACCAAGGCTATAACCTCGGTGCCCTACCATGTCCTACTACCTAAACCCTCGGCCGACCCTCCTATTGACTTACCCCACACTGTGACTAAGAGTGTTGAGACTGTTAATCCTATGAGAAAGAAGCCCAAATCCAACCTTACTGCGAATGCTAAAGGGAAAAGGAATGCATGTTTGATTTCGCGGATGGCAAGGAACAAGCCAAAACCCCCTGTTGAACCAAACCCAATCGTCTTGACTGAGGACTCTGATTCGGATGTTGAGCATTTCTTGGCCAGCGAATACCCCTACTCGCAAGGTTTGTGTGTCGAACCCTCATATGAATTTGTATCAAACCTACCCCCCTACCTAAAGGATGACCCTAATTACCCAGGCATTAAGTTGCCTTGTGCAACCCTCGATAATTTTTCCAAGCCCTCGCCTGCTCTGTCTAAACCTACACAGTCACCCTGTGATTAGTGCAATTCATGGTTAGAGCGGTATTATGTTGATGTTCCTATACTCCAGTCAAAGATTCAATCTTTGGAAGACCAGCTTGCCGTGCTAACTAGACAAAAAGCCAAGCTTCAAGTAGTGGATAAAAAACAAAAGACAACCGGCTCCATCCTGTTTAAAAACGTGGAATCAGCCACGGCTGTTGTAGATTCCAAGCTGGTATAAACAAGCAGCCTCGTCGCTACACAGGTATGGAAAATTTCATATCGTTTTGTTTTGTAAATAATCTAGTTTGATATAATGATTTGTATTTAGTTTTTAAACAGTTCTATTCACATCTTGAATGACTTTGTTATATTGCATGCATTCTATATATAGATTTGTTTTGAATAAAAAAAAATTTCGATTCGTTATGCGATTTGATAATTCCCAGTATAGAAATCAATAGATTTTGATTGGATTTGAGTGATATTCATTTGAATTTGTTTGATTATTTGCCTTCGAATGAATTGGTTTGTATCCGATTTGAAAAGGAAAATTTTCATATTCAGTTTAGAACACAATCTTGCTCGGATTTGATTTGGTTATGATCTATATGCTATGGCTGGTAAATGTTTTCGGGAAGATACTTGTTATGATGTTGTGTCATGTGATGTTCTATTTTTTATTGTTTCCAAGTTAAGAATAATGACTCGTTTCTTTGATGAGAACATTATGCTCAAATAACATTCGTGCCCGAATCGGGAAATGAACCCGAATCATAACAATTGTGTGGAAATATTAGCTAAATCTATTCGCTCTGGTTCTAATTTAGCAAGTTTGTCCTATGAGTCGAGTTCAGGCTATAATTGATACTCTGTATTCTAAATTTGTGAAATGAATTGGTCAAACCCCGATATGATTCGTTTTGATTGAAACGATTGTGATCAAAACTAATTGGTCTTGTTTTCTTACTGTGCAATGGTCAACGATCATAATCTATAACAAATCCTGTTTGATTCACAAGTGTAACGATGTGTTTGCGATTTTTTCTATTTTCAATTGAATATCAAAATGATCTCATAATCGATGGATTTGATTTGTTGGGAAATGATTACGATTTTGTTACATATGATTTCATTTACCCGACTTATGACAATGATCGAAAATAGAGTATTTCTATCCTTGTATTCAATTAAATGATATGAATATTTCGCTATATTTTTACAGCTATAACGATTGGGAAATGATTCTGCTGGATTGGGTCGTATCTTTTGTTTAACAATCTCATACGATATGTTTGATTATCAGTTTCAATTGGATATGAAACAATCTTATTATTTTTTGATTATGACTCTGTGGACCCGATTTTGTGTTAACAAAACAACAAAGTATTCCTATCTATGTGTTCGGTTGAATCATTTTTTATCCTGTTTAATGTTGAATGATAAAATCATTTTAATCTCAAATGATTCGTTTTAAAATGGTTATTGGAAGATAATTGGATTTAATTCTTTTAAAATATTTTGAATCGATTCTAATTCTGATTCTGTATATTATTTTAGACTAGCTACAGAATCAGATGATTCTGTAGCTAAGTCTGTGGAATTAGATTTTTATTGTTTTGCTAATAAAATATCTCTCTAATTTGTTATTTTTGGTCCATTTAAGGTGAATTCAAAATTGCATTGGATTTGATGGGAATTTTAGAGGATATTTGGATGTTTTAGTTTCATTTTAATTTCCTAGTCTAGGCAATTTTGGGACACCTCCCAGATTTCATGTAAACAATTTTATAACTTCCACAGGGAGGTTTTACCCTGTGGAGAAACTTATAAATACTTATTATTTTTGTAATAATGGGCATCCTCATTCGTGGGAGAACAAGGATATGGAATTCTAATACAGACTGAGACAGAAATTGATGTTCTGCCACAGCTTTAGCTTTTCATAATATCAATATTTTGTTTCATGTTTATATGTATCAATTTGCATTTGGTTAATGACTACTTTAGCTATCTTAGTCTTCTGCAAATGATATGATCTAATCATTATAATCCATATCTGATTTCTTCCAATATTTAAAGACATAGCAATTACTTGATTCAGTTTGTGAAAGACAGATTTCTCTTCTTCATTAATTGGATTATTAAGTATAAGTTTTTGCATAACATGTTTCCCTTATTGCAGAGATTTATACATCATATAATTGTTATGATTTTTTATGTCTTGTTTGTCTTGTACACAAACTTAAAGAGCATTGCAGCTTATCATTTACGAGAAGCTTCTGGATCATCCGGTGTGAGTTTCCTTCCTCCGACCAACTTCGAAGTCATCATACACAGGACAAATCTGGAGCATTTCCAGGTCAGTTTGTCATTTGTTTGTTTAGTGTATTTAGTGTAGTTTAGTTTAGATATAAGTTTAGTTAGATTTATAGGTAGAATTAGTATATTAGATTGTTTAATTTCAGTAAGTTTTATTTCTTATTCATAAAATCATAAAATCAACAAAAATATCTTTATCTGTCTTAGGGAAGAAAGCAAATGAGTTTTCCAGGTTTTATTTAAATTTGTATTTTGTAGATATTGTATATTTTGTGAATAAGTTATATTTCAGTTAGTAGTTAGTATAGTATTAGTTAGTAGTTTGTATATATATAGTTAGTTAGATTAGATTAGTTTGTTTTAATAATTTGTTTTAATTAGATTAGTGTATTAGTTTGTTTTTATTTATTGTTTGTTAGTTTAGTTTGTTTTATTTAGTTTTAGTTAGATTAGTTAGTTTAGATTATTTTTCTTTTGTTCCCTTAGGACTTTAGATCGGCTAACGGAGACGCTAAACCCGTCAGGGTGGTTCATTCGAAATGGCTTGGGTTATTAGACAACCCCAGACCGGTTCCACTCTCTCAGTTGACGGATGGTCAATTTCGCCTGCCAACAAATGGCGCTAGAAGGAGGGCCTGAACTTAATTAATGGCACGAGGCGGTCGCAAGACTCCTCCCCCGCCAATCGTTCACCTATAGTGACTAGAAGCTGTTCACACGATAATATTCCCCTTCAAACAACAACTACTTCAACCGAATACCCTCAGATCACAGTTGAAATAACAACCCCTAATCCCACAGGTGGTGACATACAAGAAATTGTCTGCCAATCTCTTATTAAAACACATAGTGCCTTAGCTCGTCTTAGGCAACCAAATCATCCGTGCGGCCAACCTTTGGACTTCTCTGATATCAGAGAGCAATTAGGTGACACTAACCTCACTGTGAATCCCACAGATCCAATCACAAATCCTGCTGTAGGAGGATCTGGGATACCTCCTTCACCACCTCCCTCATCTCCTTCCTCTTCTAGAGGAGATTCTTCTGATGAAGGCAATTCACCTTCTCATCCTTCCACACCCACTACCCCAATCCCAAATCAGAACAACCCTGCTAGACCTTGGCTTGATCAGGATGTTGTAGCTGTACCTGGAGCCCAACACCCTTTACCTAAGCGCCCGAAGAAATGGCTTCCCAAGTTTGATCCTGATTCGAAACAGATAGCCGAAGATCACATAAAAAAATTTACGTTAGCCATTAGACTCCACAATGTTGAACATGAAGACATTGTCTGTAGGTTGTTCCCTTACACTTTCGAGGGTAATGCATCCACTTGGTACTTTTCCCAACATCCCCACACCATCGTGTCTTGGGAAAAGTTTGAGTCATGCTTTTTGGAAAAGTTCGGAGACGGAAAACCTCCGGAAGTCCTGGTCATGGATCTTTCTAGCTTAAGAATGAACCCAAAAGAAAAATTTAAAGACTTTAATCAAATATTCTTAACACTTAAAAACCGAATCCCTGCAGATTCCATGCCTGCTGAAAGTCTTATAATAGCTTATTACACTAAAGCTCTACATCAAAGTATAGCTATTTGGGTTAAACGATCTAAGAAATCTACGTTGTTAGAAGCCTTCGAGGAGGCCAGTCAGATTGAAAAAGATATACTTAGCCTTAAGGACTCTTCTAGCAACGAAACAAAGGCTAGTTCTACTCCCAAAAAGAAGATTGAAATTCTCTCCAGACCCACTCAAAGTAAAACACAACCTGAAAACTCTGATTTGGAAAATTTAACCAATGTTGTTCAAAAACTATCAAATCAAGTTACAGACTTAAAAAGGTCAACTAAAGAAGCTTCCTCAAGTAAAGGACCCTACAAACCTTCTTTCCGGAAACCTTTTCCTACCAACCGACCTAGTCCAACCACCGAGGGCATTAATCTAGAAAGTTTGCAATGTGCTCTTCAAACAATTCTAGAAGCCCAAGATAACTTGATACCCCCTGATATCCCTCAGGAAGTAGTTGAACAAGAAATGGTTCAAGAAGAAGAGTCTTCTCCAAACATCTTTGGACACTTCTCGGATATCCTATTTCAAGCTAACTTTGAGACTGTTCACCCTTATAACACTAGGAGTAAGACAACAAACAAGCCTTCTACCGAAAACACTACAACTTCGCCTCAAAAGCCTTCTAAATCAGCTGAGACTAAACAAAGTAATGTAAACCCCAACTTAGATTATGATGTTGTTGAAGATCTTAAAAGGTTAACGGCTAACATTTATATTTATGAGTTGTTGAAGTTTCCATTTTTGTTACAAAAATTGTTGCAAAATATTTCAGAGAATGGCAAGAATGGTAATTCAAGTGGTAACAAGGTTGTGCAAAGCAAAGTCCCTCAGAAGACTTCCACTAAAAATAATATTGATCCTAAAGATAAAGGAAGACTTCCTGTAGTCCCTGTAAATAATGTAAATAATGTAGATAAAGTAGCATTAGAAACTCCGAGTAAGAAGCCACAAGTTATTACTCCTAGTACTCGCAAAAATGTACCTCCTTTTCTTTTAACTTTTGAGATTTTCAACAGAAATGTGCATAATTGTATGGTGGACTCAAGAGCGTCATCCAATGTGATGCCTTGGTCTGTCTGCCAAAAGATTAACGTTGAAGTGGAACCATCTACTTTAAAAATCATACAACATGATTGGACAAATGTTAAAGTTATAGGCGAACTAAAAAATGTATTGATTAGATTATCGTCTAACCCCAAGGTTCATCAAGTTATTGATATAATTGTTGTAGATATTCCATAAGTGTATGGTTTTTTTTTGAGCAGGGACTGGTCGGAGCAGCTACACGGCTACTTCGCGACAGATTGGTCTCACTTATGGCTCCCAGAGAACGGCAAGCCCAACAAGATTAAAGTGAATCGTGAGTGTTACCTAAAGTTCACGGTAACGGATTTAAATGATCCCAATGAACCATATACACCTTCTACTGATTCACCCAAAGTCCAAGGGATGGACACCTTCTTCGGAAATTTCATGGCCAAGGCTTCACCTATCATCAATCCAGAACATCAGTCCGAGATCCTAGCATATGTGAAACCAACAGCTTCTATGCAACAGTCCCATGAGCCCGATGGAAACCAAATTTGGTCTCTATATTTCAACGGTTCTAAGTCTAAAGAAGCATCTGGTGCAGGCTACATCATTATCGATCCGACAAGTAACAAGACATTAATGGCTTGTAGACTAGAATTTGAATGTACTAACAATACTGCAAAATATGAGGCTTTGCTGCAAGGTCTCAAAAAAGATCTGGATATGAACATTCAAAATCTTCTTGCATTCGACGACTCTAACATAGTGGTTAGGCAGGTAAGAGACTCTATACATTGTCTTTCCCCACATCTCAAAAGTTACCAGTCTGAGGTATGGAGTTTAATGAATAAATTTTCTGCATTCACTATAAATTCCATTCCTAGATTAAGTAATGCTGAAGCAGATCTACTAGCTAATGTAGCTTCTAAACTTCTTCCTGCAAAAGGCTTGTCCCCAAACACATTCTATGTTGAGCTATTGTTAAACATAAGTAGAATGGTACACCCCATCGTTTCTCCACGAATGACACAGACAGGCCAAAGGTAGAAGAACCAAACTGGGGCAGAACATTTTATGAAAGGGAAAGGACTGGAAAAAAAAGACTAATAAATATTGAGCCTTGCTTCATTGAAAGCCCCATTCATGGTTTTCTTCGGTAACTAACGAATTGAATCGAAACAAGAACGCACTGAGAAAACACCATTTCCTTGCTTGCTCTCACGACCACCATAGTGCCCTGTGACGGACCCGCTAAGTGCCTGCCCTGCCTTATTGAACAATCCCCCCTTTTTGACTTATGATGCTTTGGTAAACATTAAACCCATAAGATAACAGCATGGTGTTTTCGACCATCTGTTCCCGACAATATCACAAACTGGAGAGTATTTGACGATGATAAGCAGATCATTAACTTTCTGCACATGGAAGAAACCTTTCACGGCGCGGTGATAGATGAACGCACGCACAACGACAATTTGCACGATTTTACGGTAATACCTGATCAGAAATATCCTGAAGTTATGTCAGACATGGTAAATTCCATACCCAAATCCATAGTTAGATTAGAAAAGTTTTATGATTTTGAAGATAGATTTAAAAAGACGGTCAATTGTAAAACTAATAGTTCCTCGTTGTCCTATGAAAAAGTGAACTTAGGAACTGATGAAAAACCTCAATGCATTAATCTAGGATTGGGATGTTCTCGACAAGAAAAAGTTGCTTTCATTAAATTATTCAAAGAATTTAAAGATGTCTTCGCATGGACATATGATGATCTTAAAACGTTCGATCCTAATATCATACAACATGTCATCCCGATGAAGCCTCAAACCTTACCCTTCCAAAAGAAATTGAGGAAAATGCATCCTAAACTTGAACCGACCGTTCAAAAAGAATTGAATAAACTCCTAAGTGCTAAGATAATTTTTCCTGTTAGACACATTCAATGGGTCTCCAACCTTGTCCCAGTGCGGAAGAAAAATGGGGAAATTTGACTTTGCGTCGATTTCTGAAACCTCAATAGAGCGTTTGACAAAGACAACTATCCTGTCCCACCCATGGAATAGATCCTTCAACAAGTATCTGGTTCCGAGAGGCTATCTTTGTTGGATGGCTTCTCTGGATACAACCAAGTCCTGATGTCTCCACCAGACCAACTCAAAACTACCTTCCGTACCCCATGGGGCACTTATGCTTATCGCAAAATGCCTTTTGGATTGATTAACGTTGGTGCTACCTTTCAGAGAGCAATGGACATTGCTTTATAAGGCTTAATCAATCAGTCTGTCGTAGTTTACTTAGATGATGTGACTATATTTTCAAAAAACAAAAACGATCATCTAGCTCACTTACGAGCCGTCCTGCTGCGATGTCGTAAATACGACATCTCCTTGAACCCCAAGAAGTCCATCTTTGCAGTAGAATAGGGTAAATTACTAGGATTCATTGTGTCTAGTGATGGGATGATTATTGACCCCGAAAGGACTGAAGTCATCGCCAAACTTCCCCCACCTACATCCAAAAAATCCATGCAGTCTTTCTTAGGCCAAATTAATTTCGTGAGAAGATTTGTCCCCAGCTTCTCCGAAATGGTCAGACCCTTGCAGAACCTAATTAAGAAAGACACCCAATAGCTCTAGGGATCCCCAGAAAATCAAGATTTTAATTCCATAAAGAAGTCCATAATAGACGCTCCGTCTCTCATGAGCCCTGACTTCTCTCAAGATTTTACACTCTATAGTTTTGCTTCTGATCGTTCCTATGCCGTCGTCCTAACTCAGAAGAATGCTGAGAAAAATGAAGTACCCATCGCCTGTATGAGCTCTTCTTTCAAAGGTGATGAACTTAACTACCCAGAAGTCGATTGGCAAGCCTACGCTATTTTCAAAGCAGTTAAGCATTTTCGGTCCTATCTTTTGAAGTCAAGAACGAAAGTCATTGTCCCCTACCCTGCCGTGAGGAACTTGTTAGTGTAGAAGGAGTTATGAGAGAAGAGAGCCAACTGGGTCACGTCCTTGCAAGAGTATGACTTAGAAATCATCCCATCTCAGATTGTGAGAGGCTAAGGGTTGTGTAAGTTGGTGGTTGATTCAAAAACAAGACAGCAAGAAGATAGTGATACGTCAAACCCAGGACAAAGCGATCAAAGCCTAATCTGTTGTACACAAAACCATGTTAGTTCTTGGTACGATGATATAAGATTCTGTCTTGATTCACGAAAGAGGAAGAAAAACTCATCCTTTCAATTCTCTCAAAATTAGGCCCTGAATATTCATGTGGATTCACGAAAGAGGAAGAACAACTCATCCTTTCAATTCTCTCAAAATTAGGCCCTGAATATTCTGTATTTGTGTCGTCT
Source organism: Picea glauca (assembly GCA_000966675.3). Lineage (NCBI taxonomy): Eukaryota > Viridiplantae > Streptophyta > Pinopsida > Pinales > Pinaceae > Picea > Picea glauca. Next base: position 1,599,268 of record JZKD02S2278408.1, read on the forward strand.
TTTCAAGCATCCAATTTGACTCAGGAAAAGTGGAAATGCCTCCATTGAATGATTTCATTGCAGCATTGAATCAAGAGAAAGCTAAGTTATTCCAAATGGGTGCCATCAAGCATTCCAAGAACCAAGCACTTGCGGCTACTAATGCTCCAAAGAGTAGTGGAAAAGACAAGAAAAAAGGAACAGGTAAATTTCCCGAATCGAAGAAGGAGAGATCTGCACAATATTCAGATAACTCTTTTGAGCCTAAGGGTAAGAAGAAGAAGGAAAGAACGCTTTGTAGCTACTATTCCAAAGGTTTTAATCCTGAATAAAATTGCATGAGGAAAACTATCAATGAGATGGCTAAGTAATTGCAACAACACAATCTCATGGTTCCCGAAAATGAAAAGAAGAAAGATGATAACAAAACGGGAGGGAGAGCACGAGATGGTCATGATTTAACGACTGTCACATCCACTCCATCTTGGATCCTTGATTTAGGTGCATCAGATCATATGGATGCATCAAAATATGAATTTTCCTCCATCGAAGAAAGTACCAGATCCCCAATTTACTTGGGAGATGCCACACCCGCAAAGGTGTGCAGAGAAGGAATTGTTGATCTTGAAGGGGGTTGCTTCACAAATGTGTTTCATGTTTCCTTGTTGTCCGAAAATTTTCTCTCGATATATCAGATCAATTATTTTGGCTATGGAAGGAAGGTAGATTTCACTTCGGATTCTGTAGTGATTACTGACATTTCCACAGGCTCACAACTTGCACATGGAATTGCAGATCACGGTTCTCGTTTGTATTTCTTCTCCCACTTTGTTCCTAAATCTATTAGCACTGTATTTCTGTCACAATATAAGGATATCAACAGGTTATGTCATGAAATATTTGGCCATCCAAACTATAAGTACTTGCATCAACTCAGCAAGAAAAACATGGTAGAAGGATTGCCAGCTATTAAATTCACAAGTGGTGTATGTCAAGGATGCATTCTTGGCAACCATCCAGAGAAAAAGTTTGACAAAGGGAAGGCACAAAGAGCTTCTTCACCTCTTGGGATGATTCACAATGACATCACGGGCCCATTTCTACAGCCTTTAATCAATAAGGCTTGATATGTACTCACCTTTATAGATGATTTCTCTCGCTTTACTTGGGTATTTTTTTTGAAATTAAAATCAGAAGTATTTGAATACCTTATAGAATTTAAAGCACTTGATGAGAATGATTCTGGGTGTAAGATTAAGATACTCCATACTGATAATGAGGGGGGAGTATGTCAACAAATATGTGTGGCAACTTTGTATTGATGCAGTTATACAACTACAACACACAGTGCCATATACACCGCAGCAGAACGATGTTGCAGAGAGAAAAAACTGGTCCTTAAAAGAGATGGTCAATTGTATGCTACATTCAAAATCATTAGCTCCCAAGATATGGGTTGAAGCTATTACTTGTGCAGCATACATTCAGAATCGATTTCCTCAAAAATCACTCAAAGGCACAACTCCTTTTGAATGTTGGACCAGTAAGAAACCGAAAGTGTCACACTTTCATATTTTTGGTTCACGAGCATGGGCTCACATTTCGATAGATAAGAGGATGGATTTGGAGCTTCAAAGTGTTGAATGAATATTTGTTGGATATATTGAAGGTGTCAAAGGATATAGATTGCTGGACTCTCAAATTGAAAAGTTCATTCTAGCTCGAAGTGTGAAGTTTGAAGAAGAATCACTGCATGATTTTTCAGAAGACCCTGTCGAGGAGCCGCTTGTTGTCACTGATAAGGAGGAGTCAAAAAATTATTCGAGCACTTCATAGAAGCCATCAGAACAGACTTTTGGGTATAATACATAGGATGAGGAGAAGTTCATGGATTCTCCAACTCAGTTTTCATCTTGGGCAGAGAAAACCCTGCAAGATGTGGGTGAACTAGTCAGTAATCCTGCGGATACAAGAAGAACTAGATCACAGGTTTTTGGGGCTCCTCAAGCCCTGGATGCCAAAATACCTGATCCGTATTTATGTAGGAACACAATGAAATGCAGAAATACACATAAACACAAACATGCAGCGGAAATAAGACTTCATTTCATTAATAACAAATGACTGAAATATGCTTACAGACAGAATGGAAATAAACTAGCTAGGGCGCTGGTAGCTTATCTCTGAGAAGAGATGTGGTGGCTACTGGCCTCTGAATTGTATTACAATGAGGCTCGAAGGAATATTATTATTGAGAAACAATGGAAAACCCTAAACATCCAAAGACCTGACCCTAGGAGATGAAACGCCAAGACTATGGGCCCCGTTTGGGTAAGTTGGTACATCAACTTCCCGGGGACGTAACTTTGGCATACGATCTCCGTTTGACATGTTCTATACCTCGTTAGAAATATCTATCCAAGGAATACAACGTTTGGGTGAGAAACATCAATCAATGATTTATGTTACTCCCCTTTTTCCCAAAAAACGTCGTTTAAGGCCTCAAAAAAGCTCCGGAAGTTCACGACCCAAAAAACTGCTAAAAATAGTAAACTGTGCAGAAACTGAAAAACTGAAAGAAGCAATGGTGGGGGTCCAAGTGGAATAGGTGGGTGGCCACCAATATCCACCTAGATCATTCCTCCCCCCTTAGGATGCAATGGTCCCCATTGCATTGAGTTCCTCCATGAGATCAGGAAACTTCTTTTGAACTTGGTCCCTGGTGAGCCATTTGCCTTTGTGAAGGAGTCGGCCTGCTTTGACAACTCGATATAGTGGTATCCTTTGTTTTCGGGTGTGCTTGATCTGTGTATACATGATCTGATCAGTTTTGGCTTGTTCCATGTAGTCTGGATTTAAATTTGTTGGTGTGAGTTGTTTTTCCATGTCGGATGTGTCTAGTAGAGGTGGAAAGTAGGGCCGAAGGTGGTCCACCTTGAACACTGGGTGCAGACCAAGGAATGGTGGAATGTTGAGCTCAAAGGAATTTTCCCCTACAGCCTTGGTAAGGGTGTACGACCCATATCGGAGTGGACGAAGCTTGCGGTGGGGTCCAGCGAGGTGCTCCTTTTGCAAATGCAGGCACACTTTGTCGCCCACCTGGAAGTTGTGTGGCACCCGATGTTGATCATGTCGCTGCTTGTACTTAGCATTGGCTCTGGCCAAGATTTCATGAACCTGTTGGTGGATGTGTTGAATGTGCTCAATGAAGTTGTTTTCCTTATCCTCTTTAGACTGGACATGAGATAAATCTTCCTGAGTAGCCACAAATGGCATGGCTATGTTAATGGGACATAGTGGCTGGAATCCCAAGCCCACTTGAAAGGGGTTGTGGCTGGTTGAGCTATGGAGAGACCAGTTGTAGCTGTGTTGTACATAGGGGAGGCTCTCATCCCATGTGTGTGGATTCTTTGAATTGTACATGCGCAGAATGTGTACGATCATCTGGTTGACGACCTTTGTCTGGCCATCAGTTTGCAGATGGAAAGTTGTGGACTTGGTGAGCTTGGTGTCCAACATCGACCAGAGGCTGGACCAAAATGTACTGAGGAACCTACTGTCCCGATATGAGATTTTAGACTGTGGGATCGCAAAGTTTACCCGCACTCGTTCAAATAAGAGTTTAGCAGTGACTTCTGCTGTGATATTCTTCTTACAGGCCATCATAATGGAAATCTTCAAGAATCGATCGATGACCACAAAAACACAGTCATTTCCATGCTTAGTAGAAGGAAAGCCCGACATGTAATTCATAGAGATGGATTCCCAAGGTCGACTGGGGGTAGGAAGCGGAGTATAGAGGCCTTGCTTCTTGATGGTCGGTTTGGAAATGGCACAAGCAGTGCAGGACTTGATGTACTTCCCG
>JZKD02S2278408.1:1606352-1630530 GCA_000966675.3 Picea glauca
TTTCCTCTTTTCATGAGGAGTTCTTTTATGTAATGAGTACCTAAAATGGCCACGTTGTCGGGACTCAAATGTTTTTGTCATTATAGTTGGGCTTAAGGGGGGGTGTTGGAGCATAACCCTAACTTACATTAGTTTATGCCTAACTTAGACTCCTAGATCTTGGTTAATACATTCATTTACACTTTATTTCACCTAATTTGTCCACATAGAGAAGAAGGGCGCCTCATCCCTAGATTTTAGGGAAAACTGTTATTTTTAGATCAAGACTCAACTCTCGATTCTTTATTTTCTTGATTTATTCATTATTTATTCCAAATCCCCCATGAAAAAACTCATATATTATTGGGGAATGCACACCTCCTCTTTGAGAGAGAGATTTATTCCTTAATTAATGTTTTTTGCCGTTACTATTTTTAGTAACTACTATTTCAGGTCAGTTAAGTGAGATGGAACCGCTTCTCTTGTCAGTTAAGTGAGCTTAAGTGAGATAATGCACATCACTTGAATCTTTTGGACATTAATGAGTGTGTGACATGTATCGTTAGTGGTATAGGTCGAATTATGTGGTCTCCCTTAGCTTATGACACCTATTTTAGCTATTTTAGCTATTTCTAGCTATTTTTTACTAGAATTTCTATGTTGGAAATTCTATATATTCACCTCCTCTCTTCTTTTTTAGGATGGTTGTTCATGTATATTTATTTTTGAGTAATATAATTCTTTGATTTATGGAGAAATTTTTTTCTCTCATATCTTTAATATCAACAAATTGTTTGTGTTCAATTTAACTAGAATTCTAGATCTATCAGGGTTTTTGTAGGAATTCTACAGGCTGGGGGTGGTTGCTACACATATTGTTGTGGGGCTTGTTGGTGGGCAGGCGGTGCTGGGGGACGTGGTCCACTTAAATATTCCTTCATTCATTGTGGGTGTATTATGGGTGCTGGCGGGGGTCCACTAATGGATGGAGGCAGGGAAACAGGGTATGATTGTTGATAAATAGGAGGAGGATAATAAGAGATTCCTCCATATGTCGACGAATATTGGGGTGTGCTATACATGGGTGGTTGTTGAGGCTGTGGGTTGTGGTGTGTAGTGTTACCAATCAATCCATCTGTTGAGTGAGATATCCCAAGTTTGTCTTGGCCAAATGGAATGGGTATTGGGGAATATGGGAGTACCGTGTATAGGTATTCGGACTAGGCGTAAATGAGTTCGAACTGTTGGGTCTTGCTAATGGCTTCTTCTTCAGACTGGGGGAAGGTGGTGGCCACATGTTTTGCAAGGAGGGAAACAAGTGATTTGAGGAACCAATTGAGACATTGTTGCAGGGTAGCGTCATCTTTGCAGAGGCTACATCACCGGCGCCATTCATGGATGTGATCAACAATATGTGTGGAGGCAGTTTGTTTGAAGTATGAGAGTAGTTCAAGGCCATTTTCATGACGAACGGGTAGTTGAAATAATGTCAAAAATGCTTTGGCTAAGGATTCAAAAGTCACGTGCAACCCAGATTTTTCTTCTACATACCATTTGTTTGATGGGCCAGTGAGAGTACATTCAAATAACCTTAATCAAATGGAATGATCCATGATGTTGTTTGAGGAACACCATAGGTGAAAGGTCATGATATGGTTGGTGGGACCGTCTCCTGCTTTTCCTTCAAACTTGGGGATGTCTGAAGGGATTTTGGTAGGCATTGCAGGCCATGTGGGGTTGTGCAATATAGTATCATTAGCGAGTTGAGTTAGATGTAGGATATTGAGTGCAATATGGCATATGGGTTGGTGGCGAAGGATTAATTCCGACCATAGTGCGAGTGGTCTGAGTACCTGACCCTTGGAGGGGGCTAGGTGGGTTTGTACTTCCTTTTTGAGAAGAAGTTGGCCTCCTGCTTCCGTGTAAAGGAGAGCGAGTGGAAGGTTGACCTTGGGAAGTGGACCCAAGTAAGGTGGAACTAAACAATGTTGATCCCAATATAGTGGCACTCATAGGGGTGTGAGAAGGGGGAGACAATGAATTGGCAAGACTAGTAACTCCTCCTAGAATATGAGGGATATTTAGCAAGCGACTGGAATGACGGGGATTTTGCGGGTCCCCTATGATGTTTGACTAGCTAAGTGAATGTGTACGAATGGTGGTGAGAGAAATAAGTAAACAAGAGATTTTGTTGCAATTTCTTGAACCTTCACAATATATTTCCAAATCATATGTAATCAAAAGGGGATCATACATAAAGTGTTTTGATAAAGAAGCATATATGTGGATAGGTGAATTTTGTCTGTGTGGGAGAACAAAGAAAACAAATGCTCATGTCCTAAAATATGTGAGATATTTCTTCTCAAATAGCACTCGATAGTGGGGTATGAAGCCATCAGAAGAGAGACTAGTGAAGGATGAGGCAATCAGCTATAATGAGGGGTAGAGGGGGCATATCCTGAAAGAACTGGCGATATTTCCCAATAGCCACACAAAATCTGATCAAGGTGCAATTGCGACCCACAATTTCCACCTGGGTAGATGTCCCAAAATTTGGTCACTAGGTACCTCTGTCAAAGTGCGACATTTAGATTTTCGGCCTAAGAAACGAGTCACGGGATGGATCTTGTCCAAGAGGTGGGTGCCTAAAGGGGGGATGCATAGAACAAATAGACCTCGGCTTTCAACCCTTCATGGGTATCTCCCTGCCTTATGGTGTTAGGAACACTTGACTTGGAGGATTTAAAGTTCCCTATTTGACAACTTATATTGTTTTGAAAATGTGAGAACTAGATAATAGGGAGTTATTTGGATTCCTATCCCCGAGATCCTACCTAGACTAAAAAATTATTTTGGCACCTCCTGTGGAGGAAAACTTAGTGAGTTTTTTTAGAAAATTTTATATGGGTTTGTGCAAGATATTGGGGGTGTGAACCAACCTTGTTGAAATTAAATGTGAGTGGATAGTTTTTTCAAAAAATGGGTGGGGTGTTTCAGAATCCCGTTGGAGGAAACTTACTTTGACCTCCACAACTTCTACATAAAACTATGCCAGTGATTGGTGATCTTGTGTGTGAAGAAGTGAAAGTGTGCCAAGTTTTAATAAATTAGGTGTCAACTTGCTGCATGTGGACTTCGCTTGGTCCTTACAAGTGTTTGATTATCTAATTAACTAAATGTCATTGGTACAACCTTGCGGAATTTTAAAATCCCTAGGAAACTAGCATGTGGACATGTGGGTCCTTTACTATTGCTTTAACTCCCTAAATGTGATTTAATCTAAGAAAGATTTGAAACTATCCCAGATTGTCAATATGTGGGCATGTATGGGCCTGTTACAAAACCTTTAAACTTCTCTAGTGATTTAATCTAACAAAGAAAATTTCAACACTATCCTATCTTTGTAGCATGTGGGCATGTATGGACCCTTAAAATCTTAGGATGTGCTTGAAAAATAAACTAAGAGGAGTCCCAAGTGGGCTGTTGTCCTCTCCTAAATATTTTGTCTATTTAAGGGAGATGAAATTGTCCCACAACGTCTTTTTGATTCTCAAGTTCGCTTTGAAGCGCGAGAGAATATCATACTCAACGATTGTTATCCAATTTCTGGTCCCAATGCAAGTTTTATATGTGGTGTAGAGTGATTCCAACTTAAACTTTAGTCAAAGTCGGCCATCCATGTGGCAAAACGACAAAAAGGAGGAAAATTTATTATTTTACCCCTAAGTGCCTATGTGTTTTGACTAATCCCTTTATATGGAGAGGGAATGTAAGTGTAGTGCAGATTACAACATGCATGGAATCAACTTTAAGAAGGCTATGGGCCTTCCACAGATCATAAAAATATTACAATGTGTATTTTTCTACGTAGGTGCGCAGGTCTCAGACTAGACAAAGGCGCTTTGACCGCCAATGTGCAAAATATAAGAGGTTGATGGGTGAAGGTGCACAGAAGGCGCTAAGTAATACAATGATTTTGGTGCATGTGTGCGCGATGCGTGACTGTGGGATGATAAACCCGCGCAAAGCTATTACACGGTCGTGAAGAAATTTTCAGATGAAATTCCTTCAACTTAGCTTCGAATTTGGCTTCCTGTAGGTCGGCTTGGGCCAGTTATGGTACTTGTAGGTTAAATAAACAAAAGGAAGAGATAAAATAACCCAAATGGGGCAGGAAATTGATACCTTTCCCCAATGGAGTTGCCAATCTGTTGCACCTCTTTTTTCACCTGAATGAGAAAAATTGAGGTGGTTACAAGCTTAGTCGGGTTAGCTAAGAAAGACAACAGTAAAGAAAATGATTAGAAAAATAAATCATAAAAGACTAAGCTAATAATTAAACTACGAATGATAAAAAAAATTAAACTATAGTGCATAAGGACATAAGAACAAGAAACATACAAGACTCATATCACCAATGGAAAGGATTGTATTAGTGAAAATAAAATGCCAAAGAGAAAGGGGGACTTTGTGTCCCTTCTTCCTCCAAGGGAGGGCTCTTGGACTGCCAAGATTGAGCTATTCTTACAACTTGAAAACTTGAAAGAAATGGTGAAAGAATCCCAAGCTAATTCACTCAAAAGGTGATGTGAATAGCTCAAATGGAATGGTGCTAGTATGCTCTTGATGAGAAAAGAGGATTCCTGAAGAGAATAGCAGAAACAACACAACCTTACAAATGAATTCCTTGAAGATGTAGTGTACCTATGGCCTCTTTTTATAGCACAACTTTGAGGTACTATGCAACCAAATTTTAGTGTGAACAAGGGGTTGTTTAGGGCACCTTTAGGTCTTTGACTAGCCACCTAGCCGGATTCAGCCGAGATTTGGATGTCAAATCGACTTGGAAGCTAAACCAGAAGTGGGTGGGAGGATGACCAACATCATAAATGTGTCATTCTCAGGTGTGCGTGGCCTTTAGCATCCACAGTCACACATCGTGCGCACGTGCGCTTTTCCTACGTTTCTTGATGGCATGTGTGCGCGCGCTCCCTGTATAGTCATAACACATCCTAATTTTATAATTGGTTGTATAGTTTTGGACCTTTTGGAAATCATTTTTTGGTAATTTTGGTCCATGAGTGAACTTAATAGCTGTTTGGAGATGTTGGAATCCTGTAACCATTTGCAGATGAAATTTCAGTGATAACACCCATGGAATAATAATTCAAATATTTTCAAGATATTAATTGGATGGGAAAAGAGTATTTATATCAATATAGGATCAACATAACTGAAAATGTTACATACTTTTGTGTCGACACGATTCAGAACCGAGAAAATAAGTTCATTCTAGCTGGGCCTCCACCACTTCAATCCTCCACCAAAAGAAATCTCATAGAAGAGAGATAATGAAGTTCTCAATCAAGTAAGGGAAGATATTGGGGGTTGAACACTTTGTTCAGACTTAAAGGACAAAGGGATGCAGACTCAATATGAAGTAAATAATTTCACCTACGTAACTTTGCTCTCAAAGTTGAATTCTTTCTTCTCTTTTCCATGGATCAGAATTGGCCCATTTATATCCTTCAAATGGAACTGAAGGGCCGAGTTGGAATGTTTCCATTATATGGAAGGCCAAGGACAACAAATCTCCTATCATGACATGGAAACCTGACTCCATTTTTCAGTTTTGGGCACAAATCCTGATGTACACAGGTTGTAGTGGTGCAACCTGCATATATGCATGTTGTATAGTAGGCAAGGTGCGTACATGTGGAAAAATATGTATTTTTATCTCTGGGATTTACACACATTTATGATAAGTCTACATAGGGAAATGGAAAAAGGTATTTTGTGCAACATTTCATAGGGTGAGGAAAATATTTCTATAACAGATGCCCCCTAATGTGTGAGGTCAGAGGAGCATTTGTGATGGCCAAAATACGTTAGAAACAACCTAGAAGTGGAGTGATGGGGAACTAGCTGGAAGAACTAGTTTCTCATTACATTCTTCACCAACTTTGCATACATGGATACTAATTTGAATTACACTGCAGATCCATGTGAAAATATACCGAACAATTGTCTGTGGCCATGAATAGGAAAATACAAATGTGGTTACTTTCCAAAGGATGTCATAGTCATGAAGAAGTCCCAATAGAACCAGTCTCAAAACCAATCTGAAGATATATGTATACAATGGGGTACAATGAAAGGGAAGAAACAACTCAGGAAAGTTTTGGCCACATACTGATGTCTTCAAGTCTTCTACACAATCCATCGAGGGTGAATGTCTACATCATGTGAATAAAGGAGTTGAGGTTGAACACAATGAGACATCGGTTGATTACCAGTCATTGAGGTATACCATTAACAAACTCAAGTTAGCCTATCTATAATGAAAGTAGTTAACAAGGCACCGAGTAAATTATTACAAGTGTGAATAAAGGAGTCAGTGTCGAACACCTGAAGAATCGATCGATCAAAAGACATTGATGTATTACCAAATTTCGATGGCGAGAGAACCTGCCACTAATGACTGCAAGCCTCGAGGTACTCATAAGACTCTAGGTCTCATTTCCAAAATAGATGAGCTGAAGTCGATGGAAGGATACCCGCTGAAAGGAGAGAACTAAGGCATCTCTCATCATTCAGCATGAGGTACAAAGAAGGAGATTCATTATTTGGAGGAAATTGGGTGAAGAACATGTTCACAAACCAACGACCTTGTGCATCTTTCGCGTGTGTGAAGTGCTAGAGGTACACAAAAAAGACCCTTTGAATAGTAGACAATGAGGAAAATTGTTGACAAAGGAGAGGAAACCACAAATAAGGCTAATGGCATCAAAGACACTCCACAAATCCTAATTTGTGAATAGATGTCTTGCCATCGAACATAAGGGAAGCCACTCAATCAACGACCAATGATGAAATGTTGACTGTTGGGTTCAAAGCTATCTACCAATGATGAAAGTAGGACCAGGGTGCTAGATAGGACTACAATATCATGTGATTCTGTGAAAAACTGAGGGTATGGCCGACATGAAAAGTCAAGAGGTTTGAGGAATGGCCGACATAGGTTGATAGACTTCCTTTGAGAAAGAGAATGAGACATATGGAAGACTTTGGCATCATAGAATTGATGATGAAACCATGAGATGTAGGAGGCATCAATGAAATTATCCATAGGGTCTGGAAGAGTAACCAGTCGGTAGAGAAGACTTTGCAACGAGCTCAACTTCCTAAGGCCATGCTAAACCCAAATTTATGGTGAAAAATGGACTCAATAACTTTGTTCTCTGTTCAAAGGCAACACAACTGCTGCCAATATAAGATAATACTCCCTTCCCGTCCGTCTTTTTTTTATGTTTTCATAGAAAAATGAATTCTATGATACATAGGAGGAAACGAGTTTCGCAAGTAAGGAAAACTAGTTCCAATAGTGGAACATACCTATGCTCAATGCAAGGAGATGCATGTGGGAGATGGAAACTCGGGCTCCTAGGTATAGGGTGTCAAATTACGAAGGATATAAATGAGGATCTGCTTGGATGAGGATGAAAAGATACTGAGGCAAATAGTTTATAATGCAAAGCAAGAACCAGCTATAGGCTCAATAATACAAGTAAGGGTATGATATGGAATAAACAATTAATGCCAAAAAATATCATTTTTCATGACATTTAGTCTACTTGGTGTGAAAAAGGGATAAACTTGTGCCAAATAGATGTCCTTTAAAATCCAATTTACGAGTGTGAAGGAGACAAGTTCATTCGACAATCTTTTCACATTTTTAAGACAAGTTGGAAAAGAGCTTAAATTAAACTCAGTTGGGAATCCTCTAGGTAGAAGGAAACATGTTTATGAGTGAGAAATGAGAATCAACATAAAGTCATGTATTAACTATAAGGGACTCTCATTCCTATGGAAAAAAGTTTTACATGGGCACCAAAATGAAGTATGGGATCTAACTAGGGCAGCCATGTTTTGTAAGTCTCTACCACTTGATAATGGCATGTCTTATAGAAGATGGAAGGTTCTTTGTCGCAAAAAATGGGTTCGTACCTAAGGCATAAAAGTGACAGTTATAGGATAATGAAAAAATGCATGATGGAATGGATACCCATCCTATATGTTGGGTAGTGAGAATACCTGCATATGGTTATGAACGATCAACATATCATTGAAATCTGCAAGAATCCCTGGTGAAAAATACAAAAACCAACTCAATCCACTGTTGTATTAGTCCATTAGGTGAAAAAAATGACTCAAAACTATATAAAGTCGGTAAAAATTGTTATAAATAGTAACAAAACCAAAAATTACTATATCATTGTGAAGTTTTACCCAAATAGTGAAAATTGGACCAAATTACCTCCGATATTCTATTGGTGATTGCAGGAGCGTCAAGCGACAAAATCATAAACCGTCTGGACTAGGTAACTCCTCTTCCCCTCCTCTTCCTTTATAGTGGATTAAATGTTTATATTAGGTTTCAAATTTTAAGTAAATTAGGGCGCAAATTGGGTAACTCAGTGTACGCAGGCTACCGTTCATCGGGTTGTGTACATGTGAGGTTATATGCCCCTGTACAAAGTAAAGGGAATGTATACTCATCCCTAGAAAGGACTGTAAATGAAGCATCCCATGTACAAGTCCGTAATCAAATATTTCTATGGTTGCTAACTTAAAATTTTACTTTTAGTTGGCATGATGGTGCTAGAATGGAGGGAAAGGGAGAACAATGAGGTAGATGTTGTTGTGGAAATAGATCTGGGGGCTTAAATGTCTTTGAAAAGATGTGGCTTATATAAATTTTGGGAACTCAAAGGGATGAGGACCCAGGTGAGGTTGGTTGAGATGCTTCTGGATTATTGGGACCCTGACAGTGAAAGCTTCAACCTCGATAGTCAACCATTGAGGATTGAAGTAGAGGATATATAATTTTTAAATGGGTTATCGCGATGGGGTGATGTGGTGAACCTTAAATCTAGGGGATCTGGGAGTAGTATGGAAATATAGGAGTACATAGACACTCACTGTGTAGCAGGGACTCTGAAGGTCGGGAGTCGACTCCCCATTCGAGCGATAAACAATCTCAACCTCAATATTGTTTTCCTTATGTTGACTAGAATCACGGGATTGGTTTCATTGCACTGGGCATCGAGGTCACTCATGTTATATGTTGTATAGTTCTTGAGACTGATAATATATGATTGGTGTACCTCACTACTGGCTAATATGAAGAGCCAGTTGATAGAGAGAAAACAGGGTAGCAAGAGGAACTTTGGGTTTGCCTCTATCTTATGTAGTTTCTTCTTTGAGTGAGTTCTAGGCTTGGGACCTAGATTCAAGATCATTTTGAGAGGACTTATCGATCCATCCATGGCATGGTGGACCGAGGTAATGAGATGAAATGAGGGAGGTAGGGTGTCCACACCCCACAACGAGGATTTCTTCTACTGGTGGAGGTGGCAAGTCATTGCTATAAATGAATACCCGTATTTAGTGATAAAGTTCAGAGGGGAATCTGACATGCCACTCCCACCAGGGACCACCTACGGGCACATAGGTTTGTCAAATGTTTTTAAATATTTCATTTTTTTGTATTTTTGTATATTGAAACAAAAATATTTTTGGATGGTGCTTAAGTACTAACTAGACACTTGTGTGATGTAGACGTGGGTTCACTATAGCCAGACGGGCTTCCCCGACATTGTCGGAGGCACCGGGAGGAAAAGATGAGAGAGTCCCTCAAAACATGTAGGGAAACCTGTCTTGTTTGACTCATAGGATTCTGATGGTTCAGGCAGAGGATCTGCTGAAAGCCATGCAATGACAAGTGGTTGGTGTGCCCAGAGCTTGGGTGAAACTCTTTCGGCGTCTTGAAAACGTTGTAGTTTGTTATCATGACACGCATCTGGTGCCATAGGTGTAGATGTCGTGGATATTTTAGCATCAACTGTATATGTGTATTGAGGGTGTTAGTCCCAATTTTGTACTATAAACACCATATTTTTTGAAATATATATAAAAAAAGGATATTTGGATTTACTTATATTTACAATATGTACATTGATGAGATGTTTTTCTTTTCTTTAGTTATGTGACAAATTCCATTCTAAAACGAAATTAGCATAAGCATCGGATACATGATTATAAATCCTAGGAATGTCATAATAAGTAATGAAATCAAATTGTCGTTCTAAAAAACGTACCCATAGGAATTATCAGAGTAAAGTAGGATCACATATGCAGTAACTGTAGTTCAAGTAACATACTACTAACTGGGAATCTGGGAGAACCTCTAAAGAGAGAATACCATGTGAGATAGCATCACAAAAAATTTCTATAATGATGCTATATTCGGCCACATTATTCGTGGATGGCCCTAGGAATACGCCACCTGAAGACACCATTAGACCCTCGGGTGAGTAAATCACCCAAGAGGTGGAGGCCAAGTTCCTTGTATGATGACTGGATCCATCTGTGAATCCTAAGTAGAACGAAGACTCTGTTGACATATGCCAAGCCAGGAAAAAATCGATAAGCAAGTTGAAGACGAAAAGAAAGAGAAAATATATATACACTAAATTACATTAGTATAGAAAGAGTTCCTGCCAAGATTGGGGCTCAAGAGTAATATATTTTCAAGTAGAGTCCATTCCTGGGCTCGGCGAGCATATTCCCTTCATAATATTCTAACTCATAGGCTCCTTTTTCTAGGACACATCACACGATATAGGGACCATGCCACATGGTTTTAAACTTTCCTGCCCCTAGTAGTTCTTTGGCTTGATCATACAAGAGGACCAAGTCACCCTCAACATACAACCAAGGACATACAGACTGATCATACTAGACCTTCACACATCTTTTGTTCTCCTCAATAGTCGTAGAGGCGTCTCGACAATCCTCGTCAAGACTCTCTAGGTTTACATGGCATTGCTCGAGATCAAAGGTGTCAGGTAGGAGCGAGACTACCAACTTAAGAGAAGGGATTTTTCATTCAATAGGTAATATCGACTCCACACCATGTACTAATTGGAAAGGGGAAAATCTAGTGGTAGAATTCAATGAGGTTCAATATGCCTAGAGTGCGTGATATAGCATAATGTCCCAGTCAAACTTACTATGGCTGATAATTTTCTGCAAAATGATCTTGAGAGACTTGTTGAAAGCCTCTACTTGTCCATTTCCTAGGGGTAGTAAGGAGAAGAATGACCATGTCTAAAACCCAACTAAGATGCTATCTCTTCCATCATTTTGTTCTGAAAGTGACTGCCATGATCAATGACAATCTCACTCGGGATACTGAACTGGGTGATAATTTGATTGAATATGAAGAAGGCGATAGTCTTCTCGTTGGATTTAACTGCAGGCATAGCCTCGGCCCACTTAGTAAAGTATTCGACGACCAAAATAATGTGTTGATGCCCCCTAGCCGAAGTTGGGTTGCAATCTACAAAGTCCACCCCCCACTTGGTGAAGGGACCGATGGTAATGACTGGGTGAAGAGGGGTTGGATGCGAGCACATTTTTCGAGTGAACACCATGCAGGGTTGACACTTATTAACCACTTCAATACAATATTTAAAGACAGAAGGCCACAAATAACCACCTCACAAATGTTTTAGAGTTTCCACAAGCCGGGATAGATAACCATCACAATCCCCACTGTGGAAATCGTTTAGAAATGATTTGGCTTCTATGTGAGTTAAACAACGACGCAGGATATTGTCTATTCCTCAGTGATACAAAATGTCACCAATGATAGTATAATTCTTAGCTTGGTATATTAAACACCGTCGGTCATCTCGCGAGAGATGCTGAGGGAAGTTCAAAGTTTGAAGATAGAGACCAATGTCTCCATACTAGGGTTCATACGACAAGACAAGAAAAATGTGTTCATCCTAAAATGAATCAACATGGATAACATCCTCATCTAATCGTGGAAAGTGGGATAATAACTCCGCGAAGACTAGTGATTTCTTGGATTTCACAGAAGCAAAATTGAGATCAAATTCTTGTAAAATGATAATCCATTTATTATATTTCCCCCCTATGATACACCTGGTAAGGACGTATTGAAGTGGATTGACATCGGCAACCACAATAGTATTGCAAATAAATATGCAATGATGTAAATGTTGGACTGCGTGAATGACAACCAAAGCTAGATTTTCAACGTGAGAATAATTAATTTCAGGACCGACTAAGTTTTGACTATGATAGTAGCTAACGTGCTCGCAGAGCTCGTCATCCTCCTGAAGAAAAAACATAAAACGCGTCTCCTCATTTGTAGTGATATAAAAAAATTGATCCTTACTATAGTCAGGAGACTTCCATAGAGGCGTCGATACCAAGGATTTCTTCAAAGAATCGAAGGATTCCTAGGATCACTCATCCCAGATAAAAGGGTTGACCTTCTTCAAAAGACACATGAAACCCATAGTGATATTGGCATAACTTACTATAAATCGACGTAGAAAGTTAGCCTTCCCCTGTAAACATTGAAGATGTCTGATAGTGCACGGGGGAGGCAATTGAAGTATTTCCTCAACCTTTAATGGATCTACTATGATCCTTGTCTTGGAAACTAGAAATCCCAAAAGATGACTAGACCTTATGCAAGAGATGCACTTATGAGGGTTCAATCAGATTCTATAGTAACGAAATCGTTCAAAAACAAGCCAAAGGTGCGTAGAGTGATCCTCTCTTACGAGAGTGAGCAACAAGATTATCAAGGTAAGCTTAGAATATATGCTTAAGATCGTGGAATGCGAACGTCATAGCACATTGGAAGGTTGCTCCGATGTTTTTAAGTCTGAAAGACATTTTTCGGTATGAGAATGTACCCCAAGGAGAAATAAATGTCATCTTGTGTTGATCTTCAAGTTTAATTTGAATTTGTTTATACTCTGAAAATCTCTCAATAAAAGAAAATACTTTTCTTCCCTCACACTCGTCGATAATCTGATCAATGAAAGGTGTCGGGAAGTTATATTTAGGACATGTTTTATTCAAGTCATGAAATTCCATGCATACACGGACGATTCCTTCCTTCTTATTCATAGGAATGATATTGGATACCAATTTAGTCAAGGGAACCTGTTATATAAAGCCAATATTAAGTAGTTTCTCTACTTCTTCCTTAATAGCAGGGGCCTTTCATGGATTGATAGATCTAAGACGTTTTCGAATAGGATTAACATCCGGATACATTATATTCTCATGCTTGACAATACGAGGGTTGATTCCTGGCATCTCTTCATATGACCAAACAAATACATCTCATAATTCCTTGAAGCATTCAGTGTAGATTGGGATTTCTTTTGGTAAACAATTTGCACCGATATGGACATTTTCAATCTTGTCAGGGGTACGAGAAATATCAATCGTGACGGTGGGATGAATACTTTTCATATTTCCTTTGGCATAAATGTTGTGCATATCAAGTGTAACTATGGAGTGAACAACTATATCACTCAAAGTAGATCGAAAGTCATCTTATTTGATTCTTTCAAGATCTCAGAGAAAATAAGAGTGATGATGCATATCATCCCAAGGTTTTTCAAAACCATTCATGGCTTCGATGATAGGTTCGTCTCAGCGAAAAATCTCATTGAGGAAGTCATGTTAAAAAGACAACGAAGTGGCCCACATGGGCCTAAGAACGAGATCCTCCTCATCTGTTAGTGAGGTAACAAGATCGAGGTTGACGGAAGAGTCAATAAGAGCTTGATATGCAATCTCTGTTGTCGATAGTGGCATTACCATTCCAACATGTGACTGACCTTCAAAAGACAAACTCAGGGAAGGTAGGGTCCAAGAATCACTAAAATAAGATGTGCGGAAAGGAATGGACCTCTCTGTCGAAATGGGCCTACTGGACATGGCGTAAACATGGTGAATCGGTGCCATAAAGTTGAAAGTAGCCATAAGGGAAGAATACATTCTGACACCGATATTCTCAGTTGCCAGCTGAGAATTGTCGATCACGGGGATCGATGGTCCAACAGATGCATTGGGACTAGCATATGCAAAGGATAACTAGTCGATCGTTACGATCTTTCCATCATGAGGAAAACAAATAGTACAAAATATGGACGATATGACAAATACCATAGCATAGGTCCAATTGCGTCCTAGTAACAAGTTATAATAAATAGGTGCGTCAACTACCTCAACCTCCACCTCTACCATATTTCCACCTAACTCGACCGGAAAGGGGTGAAGAATATCGTGAGGGCAGAAGGAATGACCTTCAAACGTAGTCAACATGTTCGATGACTTAGAAAGAGTCGAAGAACCAAGATATTTCCAATAGATCAAGGACATCACACATGTAGTAGAACCTTCATCAACAATCGCACATTTGATGGTATACTTCAAGTACCCTACATGGATTTGGAATGCAACATGGTAAGGCAAGAGAGGCTTCACATCTGTGACATCAAACTTGATAACTTTTAAGGCACTGGGTTCTAGAGATCCTAATGTAGATAGTAAGGAATTTCTCTTTGAAGAACACGTTAGGAGTACCTTGAAAGCTGACATCGCACAAGGGGTTTGACCTAGGTCCTCAATAATAGAGTAGTTCTGGGTAGCTCTATAATTTGTATTGTGGGTAGAGTGCTTGAGTACTCCTTTCAGAATACGAGTTAGTGGCTCTGGTTTTTCAATCTATAAATTTTTCTCCAGAGGAGGAGGAGGAGACTCTAGACCAGGTATAGCCTATGAAGAACTATCATGTCGAGACCGATTGGCTACATAAACTTTCACATTGACCATATTTATACACAAATGGTCGTCGTCTTGCAACAATGGGTTTTGACTCCCACCAACTGCATTTCCAGCGTTTGAGGAGATCAAGGCCATGTGTTGGTTATGTGGGAAAGGATTCGTTAGCACAAAAAGTGGTAGAGATAATGTCCTCTCATATTCCACAATTTTGGGGCATAAATGAGTAAGGTGAGCGTTTGTGAAAAGCTTACAGGGAAATTTCACCTTACGTCTTTCTCTCTTTCCCTCTCTAGCATTATTAATTGTCTTCTCATTATTACATTGTCCTTGGGTTTATTATTATTTTTCCCACCCTTACGATTATTATTACGTCCTTTATTCTTATTCCTACCTGGTTTTTGGTTACCATTTGGGTCGGTCGACGATTGCACAGAATGTATATCTGCCAACTCAGTGGGACTAGAAGACACAACCTAAGTTGGTGCTCCTACAAACTAGTTTAGAGACAATATTTTCAAATGTCTTGTCATCGAGCCTCCAGATTTTACATTAGCAGAGCCTACAATGCCATCGGCATGAGGTCCAAGATTTTTTCTAGGGTCATAGGTTGACCACGGTGCACCTGGAAGAATATGGTATAACATCCCATATTGAACGTATATAATATCTAACTTTTGGGCTTTGAAGATCGCTTCTTGCTAAGTGGTAACCCTGGATGTAGTAACATCCTTCGAGATAGGAGGATGTAAAGACTTAATGAACCATTCTAAAATAAATTTCAGGGGTATGGAGGTCTTAATAAGCCTCTTCCATGTATACCACTCCTGTATATGATCTGAGATATGACTGGTTGTGTCCTAGCGTAAAGTCGACAAAAGTTCTAGGAAATCATCATAACGAACCAACAACTGGAAGTGGTTAAGGAATACCAACACCATCTGACTAGAGGTCCCATATGCCCCCCTAGGTAGCTCGATATACCATTTCACAGTGACCCCAATGAGGGTGCATTGAAGCAATCTTAACTGAATATAATTGTCATTAAGGGAATTCAAAAAGCACCGTAGGTGAAAAGTGGTGACATGATCACCGAGATCCTCACCATTCTTACCTTTGAATTTCAGAATGTCCAAAGGAATCTTGGTGGGTACGGGGGGCCATGTAGGATCATGATAAACAAGGTCGTTCATCAACATAGACAAGTATGTTAGATTAAGCATGGCCAAAAAAGGGAGACGGGGTTGCGACATCTCGCCCCAAGTTTCGTGGAAAGATTGTTCTTGAGGAACTGCAACCCATATAGGGTTCTGGTAAGCACCATGGCCCTGTCTGGGATTGTAATACGCTCCTAAAATTTGATTCATAAAAGGTTGATTCAATATCATTCTAGTAGGAATGTTCTGATGGGGGTTATAAAAATTGCCCCCAGTCGGAGTGGATCTGGGTTGGGGTTTTCCCAAAGCATGAAATTGACCTCCTCCAGGTGTGAATCCGAATGATATAGGTGGATTCATCATGCCAAATGTGTTGGTAATGTGTTGGTAGGAATCGACACTGAGGAGGTAGGGGTATAGGACAAAACTTGAGTAGAAGCTTGTTCGCCAAGTTGGTTGCTCCAACCAGAAGCAAGAGGATTAGACCCAGGATTAAAATAAGGAATGCCTCCCATATTAGGATTCATTTGAGGGATTTGAGAACCACCAAATGAAAAAGGAGTGTAAGGAGGTGAAGTGCCCCCAAGCCCAATTCTAGCAATAGGGTCATCATCTGGGATGGAATTCGAAATCTGTGAAGTAAAATTCAACATACCATAGGAAAAAGGACTAGAGGCCATAGCAATGGACTGAAAATTATAGCCCGCTGAGTGACCAAGAGACCCAAATGGTTTCAATGCAAGAGATTGAGCATTCGCTATAAGACAGGAAATAGTAATGATAGGTGCCTCTGGAAGTACAACCATGGTGGTTTTAGGAGTCGAAGGGGTGCCATTAACTATAGTAAGTGTGGGAGTCGAAGGGCTCCCAGTGTTCTGAATACAAGGTTCAGTACTCATCCTTGTAGAATCGCAAGTCTGAACAGTTGAGGTGTGTGTACCACACATAATAACTCTAAGCCATTTAGAAGGAAAAGAATCGAAATACAATGGTAATTGTAACAAGAGATAGGATAGGCGGGGACCTTTCTCTGACTTCATAATGAATAAAGACTCTAAATACAAAAAATAAATCCTAAGGCCAACTAGTAATCAAAGAGCACACAAAAATTTGAACAACCAATATTCACACAAACGGGGTAAAGTGGATGAAAGTGGCCTCCCTCCCTAAAGAAGGTATGTTTCTCCCAAGAGGGGCCCAAGGCTCCCTATTAAATATCAGAGGTAACATAATCAGTTATAAGGGCCCTCGTGGGCTTAACAACCAGTTGGTCAGACCCCATTGGAGAGATAATCATCCATAAAGGTTGTGTGTTGTTCGACCCTTATTTGACCCAGGGTACCTGCAGAATAACCCCTGCAAGTAACCTATGTTGGACCTAATTCAAGAAACTAAGAAACCAATGTATAACTAATGCACAAGCGAGCAGTCATAAGTCAGGTCCACAATATGGGCAGGGTAACAAAGATCGAAACCTTGAAAGTATCACCTATGATGGAGGTAAATGCACTAGCAAGATCCCCAGATACGAATAGATCCCCAGAAATATCTCTGACGCTAAGAAGGTATCCCGAGGATATCCCTTCAACCAACCTCATGCCACTTTATAATTAACTCCGGTGTAAGCCGATCTTTATTATATTACCAATTATACAATGGATTTCTCCACTCCCTTTGTCAGACACATATGTTGATTTAATTTCCTTGGAGAAGTTTACTCACAAAATCCTATTCCAAGGCACTAAATCCTAATCTAGTTTGTGCACCCTAGAAAATAAAATTGTGACTAATCAATTTTAAATTATACTGTTAATTTTAGTGATTGTTCTTATTCAAAAAGGTATGGTAGTGAAACTCATGATAATATGACTCAACAAGAAAAGTAAATATGAATATAATGCAAAGTCCTAACTTCAAGTTTCAATGAATGATATGCTTCTTACAACAAATGCAATTTTCAATTTCAACTCTGCAATTTTGAAGTAAAGATGAAATCTTTCATTACATGCAGTATGCTAATGACAAAGACTCAAAAGATCAAAATTCCAAGCAATGCAAAATGCCTAATATTTTTGTATTTTCAATATAATAAAAATGAAAATGCATGGAATGAACAACAACTTGATATATAAAACTCCACTGTGAATATAGACAAACAACTCAAGTAGGATACCGAGAAGCAAGACACCTAGCCTAATGCACAAGGACAATAAAAATGAAAAGTTGATGAGAAAGACTTCGCCCAAAACTTCAACCCTAGACAGGTTTCCTGTAATCCCACAAGCACTTAACAATCAATACAGAGACCCAAGAAGACATAGAAAACATCAAATCCCACCCACCAACCACAAAACCCAACAAACAAGCACAAGAGGTTGATGTATGCAAATGTTCAAGGAAACAAAGCATATGTACGCATATTGCAGAGGGACATCCACCGTATATACGCGACTATCAAGCCAAAAACTGCGTATGTGTTTCGAAAACAAATCCAGGCAAGGGAGAAGGATGGAAAACTTAGACCTAGAGTGAATAGAGGCTATCAAGAAATGATACGAAAAGAAACACAATAGGAATGAGAGAAATCTAAGGAGAAAAGTACTCCAAACCCTAAGAAAGAAGATTCAATCCCCAGTATGGTAGCCAATTCTGTTATGAGGAAAATCTCTCTATGCCTAGGGTAAACAACAACATATGGAAATGACTGCAGAAATCAAATGTATTCTCAAGTATTCGATGTAAACAAATATGCTAACGAGACAAGATAAAAGGCTTACCTCATCGAGACGTTCGAGGAATTCCACCATTGAGCACTTGACCCAAAGAAATATACCTGCAACTAGTTCTCAACAACCAAGCAAAGAAAGCATATGGTGATAATACATGATTTAGTCACATTCAATAGCATAATCCATTAATAAACATGAAAAATACACCCATGGAATAATAATTCAAATATTTTCAAGATATCAATTGGATGGGAAAAGAGTATTTCTATTAATATATGATCAAGAGAAGTGAAACTGTTACAAACTTATGTGTTGGCGTGGTTCAAAACCGAGAAACTAAGTTCCTTCCAACTGGGCCTCCACCACTTCAATCCTCCATGAAAGGCAATCTCATAGAAGAGAGAAAATGAAGTTCTCAATCAAATAAGGGAAGAGTTTGGGGGTTGAACAATTTGTTCAGACTTAAATGACAAAGGGATCCAGACTCAATATGAAGTAAATAATTTCTTGAGAGTAAATTTTCTCTCAAAGTTGAATTCTTTCTTCTCTTTTCCATAGCTCGGAATTGGCCCATTTATATCCTTCAAATGGAACTGAAGGGCTGATTCTGAACGTTTCCAGTATATGGAAGGACAAGGACCACAGATCTCCTGTTTTGACATGGAAACCTGAGTCCATTTTCCATTTTGGGGCACAAATCTGGATGTACGCGGGTTGTAGTGGTGCAACCTGCATATATGCATGTTTTATAGTAGGAAAGGTGCGTACATGTGGAAAAATATGTATTTTTAACTATGGGATTTATAAACAAGGATGATAAGTCTACATAGGGAAATGGAAAAATTCCTTCAATGCAAGATTGCATAGGGTGAGGAAAATCTTGCTATAACAGAGTGTGAAATGAAGACTTGGGGGAGTCTTCCTCGTTCATATGTATTTGATGGTATTCCAAATGGAGGTCAAGTTTGGTAAAGTATTGATCCCCACTGAGTTCATCAAGAAGGTAATCTATGATGGAAATGGGAAATTTTTCCTTGATGGTAAGTTTGTTAAGGGAACAAAAATTAGTGCACATGTGCCAAGTTCCTTCTTTCTTGATGACAATGACAATAGGGGAAGAATAACGGATATTACTGGGACCGATAAAACTGAATTCTAACAATTCTTGGAAAATTTTCTCAATTTCATTTTTTTGAGCAAAGGGATTATGATAAGGAAGAACATTGGGAGGAAGACTACCCGAGATTAAAGGAATTGAATGATCATCATCTCCATAGGAGTGGGAAAGACCCTAAGGAGTTTGGAAAAGAGTGGGATGGCTTGAAAGAATAGCCTGAAGTTAGGGTTGTAACAAGAGTGTCTCAACTGCTTCAATGGAATGGATTTGGGAAATGATGCCAAAATGACATTTTTTGAGTAAGGTTTCCATGTGGTGGGAACCGTTGATCTCTGGGGACCCTGCTATAATGACTTGGAATTTATATTGTTGTCGTTCCTGTTGGAATTACATGGTTAAATAATTAAAATCCATGGTTATTGAGACAAGAGTTCCTAGTCATTTAGAACCAAGCACAATGTCACAATCACCCATGTGAATATAAAACATGTGAGATTTCAAGTTATACTGACCAATTTGTAGGTGCATGTTTTCGCAAGGTCCCCCACATTTCATGCAATTACCATGGGAAATCATGATTTGAAAATTATTGACACCAAGGATATAGAAATTGACATATTTAGCAAGGCATAGATGAATGAAAATATCAGTGCTTCCATTGTCAACTATGATTATGGCTTTCCTATTCTTAATGTAACCAATCAATTTTAGGGTTTGTGGATCAGAAAAATTAGTGAGAGGATTCATTGAAATTAGTGGTTCAACCTCAGGAGGATCAGAGGGAGAAGAAATATTATATGTTTGGGGTAGCTCAGCTTCAAGAGATACCTCGACATTTGCATCAAAAACATCCTATGAAATGGACATAAAACGTTTATATTATTTACACTGTTCCTTGCGAAGTATTTGTCATCACAATTATAAAAAAGACCCTTGATTTGGCATTCAACCATTTATTCCTCTATTAAATTTTGGACCTTGAGAGCAGTGTCTTGAGGGGTATGGGTAGTAGGTTTAGGGTTGGGGACAATATTGGGTTTTCTTCTATGGGACAAGATGACATGTTGTGCCTCCTTGGCACATTTAGTTTCTTCCATCCAAGTCTGGGGGTGATCCATTAAGACCTGGGCTCAAATGTCATCTTTGAGGCCACTGATAAAACATTCCTTGAAACAAATATCTATCATGCCCTCCATTAGGAAAGGAAAGTGATCAAAGGTAGAAATAAAATATTCCATTGTTCTAGACTATTTCAACTTGGTCATATGTCCTAAATGGTGGGTGTCTATGTCAAAGCGTTCATATAGCTTGACAACAAATTGTGACCAAACAACATAGTACCCTCGACATGAAATTATATTCCACTACCACCATTTCCCACTATTTGGATCATTCTCGATCCAAATAGATAATTTCATAATAAAGCTTGTTCAACTCATCAATAATGCCATGGAAGGAGAAATAGTGTTCCACTAGAGTGACCTAGCTTGTGGGATCTATGCCATCACATTTTTTCACCTCAACTTCAGGAAAACATGGGTCACTAGGTAAGGAGTTTGAATGAGAGTGGAAATGTTGGTTGGAGTCAATACCTTCAATATAGATAGGTGGGTCAAAGGAGGAAGGACCTTGGAATTTGTTCATGAATTCCTGGAGATTAGAATTGACTTCAACAATTTGGCTACCTAGTTTTTCCTAGATGTAGTACATTTTGGCATCAATGAAGGAATGTCCTTATTCACTTGCGCCTGAAGGGTAGTAAGGCCAATATTTAGTTTTTAATTGGTTTCTTCTTGGTGGGTAGGATTAATGAGGGAAAGACGGGTGGGTCCATAGAAAAAAAAAAGTACATAAGTGATATATACCATTACGATTAGGTAAACGAAGGAAACCAATGGGATAAGTGGGAAATAAATGTGTTGGGAAGGGTATGGGTACACAGGGTAAAAAAAGGGTTAAAAATGATAGGTATCACATTGATTAGGATGAAAATAGGAATCCAATGATGCCAGTCTCAAATAAGGGTGTGGGGCTGAATATCATTTTTGTTCCTTGTTAGGATGTTCCCCCTTGGTTAGGGTTTGTAGGGTGCCTATGGAAAAGAGGTTTCCCTATGTTATAACTCTCTAATATATGTGAAGGCTCAACCATACCCTTAGTTGTACTACCCAATTACCCAAGTAATATAGATTATATTCCCGAGTGTTGTTCTCGATGGAACTATAGTAGTCAAGAGACTAATTGGTTGATCTAGTTCTGGTTTTAAGATACCTATGGGACTCCCTATATACCTCTTGATACATGGGAGTGATTTTTGTGTACATATTTTTTCTGATGAAATACTAATCGAGGGGTACCAATAGTGGTTACAAAGGTTTCCAACAAGGGAGAAACTTTTGGTTTCTAGGCAATCCCATGAAACTTTCTCTACCACCTCTGTGTAGTCTTTACCAATGCAGTTTTACATGCTAAATGATAGATCTTTGTGCTTTAAAGACACTAACAATACATATATCTACCCTGGAAAAGAGAATTTACCCACAATTCCTACCAAGGAAAATTATCTGATACCACTTGTAAAGTACCAAATGTAAGATAATATGAATAAAAAAGAATATTCAATAGATATCAATGGAACAACAAAATATTAAGAAGAGAAATACCAAAAATAATACCTTTATTCAAAGAAATCAATGTTCATTTGCCTCTTCAAGGGTGAAACCTCCAGCAAAGCAAAGCTCTATTACAATAATTCCCAAGATAAGCTTTCTCATGCCTCCTACTCTTATTTATACTAATTATTGTTGGAGTTAGTTCATACACACCTAGGATTTATTTTTTCTAAGTTTTTTTTTGTTTATTAGTCATAATTAGTCATTATCTAGTCTCATATATTTTAGGGGACAATATTCCACCTAAAGAATATTCTCTTTCAGTTGACACTTTAGTTTGACTAGTTGAGTTGAGTTTAGATGCTACATTGGTTTTGTCACCATGCAACATTGGGATCATCACCATGCTAATTCGACCTTGCCTTGGTATCATCACTAGACTGGTGCATTAGCCTTGATTCCCTGAGTTAACTCCTCACTATTCTCTATTTCAATCAATTAACTAAAGACTGATAGACTAGTTAACTCAGACTAGGTGGCAGTTCACTCCTGTAACTTCCCGAGAGACTAAACTAGGTGCAAGTTTACTCCTGTAACTGTTGGTGTGTGTCCAGATCACTCTAGACCACAAATATGGCTCATTAGTTACTCATGTATTCTATATCTATTGTAAATTATTCACTCTTTGAGTGTGGAATACAATTAATGAGAATTCTTCTATTATTTTTCTGCTTCTTCTTCTTTCTCAATTTCTCTCTGCAAATGTGTGTAGTATTTTCTAGCTAGATCTATTCTATGCAGGTTCAACACATTTACATGGTATTAGAGCCAACGGATTGTTAAGAAAAATCTACACCAATTTTTTTTCCAGGTACTGAAGATTGAAGAACGCAAAAAAGATGGAATATATGTTTTACTCACTGATAATACTTCTCACACCTCATAATTATTTGGAGTGGAAGCCAAAGATTGTACTTCTTCTCAAAAGTAGAGTCTTATACTAAATAACCGTGGCAATGGAAGTAGATCCGGATTCTGCCGATGAGAAAAATGACTTTCTCAATAGACAAGATATGGCCATAGGATTTATGTTCTTGTCTATTTCTCCAGAAATTGTCCACCAAGTATATGTTGACTCACAAGAATCAACTCCAAATGAATTATGGACCAGAGTAGAGGTTCTATTTTGGAATAAAGAAGACTGTGAATATTTCATGTAGGCGGTTGAGCAAATAGAGCCAAAAGAGAAGCCATCATAAGATCAAGCCTCTTATTATGAATAGTCTTCTACAAAAGTATTTGCACAAATTTGTATTCCATTAATTGAAGATTATGTATACTACATTTCATATTTGTTTTCTAAATTTCATGTGGAATATATATGGCATGCATCTAAAGAGTCACATGTAGACACTTTTCCATGCGCAATGCATGTATTTTAGGAGATAAAAAGGGAGTTGCGCACATAAGACTCAATTATAATATTTTATGAGACAAATTTGCAGAAAAAAAATGGATATTTGAATTCCTCTAGGGAAAATATCCAATTTCAAAAAAAAAAAATTCATCTAAAATGGAGTCCGGAAAGTGAAGTTATCATCATTTTAAAATCAACAAAATTTCAGCAATTTTCCAGAAACACTCGCACAATTTTCAAAGTTTCATCCAAAGTTTATTTTGATATTCTTCATTACGAGAAGAGAAAGTGGATATGTGTGGAAATATCAATGGTGCATATACTTCATCAGATCCGTTCATACATCTATATCTGCAACAAAATCTTCAACAAGCACACACTTGCACAATTGCGAGGTCTTGTTGGAGTGAAGGACACAGTTGCTTACCAACTGCCTTTTGTTCCTTCTCATTTTTTATTTTTTTTTACATACATTGTACCTT
>JZKD02S2278408.1:1632627-1655398 GCA_000966675.3 Picea glauca
ATAGATATGGTTAAGATACTATGCTTCCCCATGAAATTCTCATGTCTACTGACCTTCATCGGCCCATAACAAGTCTTCTCTCAAATCAAGTATAT
Source organism: Picea glauca (assembly GCA_000966675.3). NCBI lineage: Eukaryota > Viridiplantae > Streptophyta > Pinopsida > Pinales > Pinaceae > Picea > Picea glauca. Next base: position 1,632,723 of record JZKD02S2278408.1, read on the forward strand.
GTGAGGGTCACATGAATGCCTAGTTTGTCCATGTGATTTCTTCTTGTCAAAATCTACTATAGGAATTTAAGGATGATCCCGTCCCCCAACATCACCTATAGGTTTATCTTGGTAGGATAATTTTATAAAAGTGTTTTGTTGCACTGGGCTATAATTCAATGTGGATATGGATGTATATGTTTGGATGACGATTTCTATGATGGGAGGATATTGGTGATCCATGTGGATATCGATGTCCAAATACCTATTCCACTACCTCAAAATAGAGTATTCCACCTCGACATTTTTTCGACATTTTTTCAGGTCCCAAACTTCTGAATCCGTTTTGAGACCCTAAACAATGTTTTTGGGGATTTAGGGCCCATGAAATGGCTTAAATCACTGGCTTGGGCCATTTAAAATGTCATCTTCTTGACTATACCTTTCCAATGGTGTATTGAGAATCCTAAACAAAGATCATATGCAAAAGTTACGCCCCCGAGAAGTTGATGTATCAAGTATCCCCATCAGGGCTTGTGATAGTTAAGGTTTTGCATTTTATTTATGTTTAAAAGGCCTCTGAAGACTCATTGTAAAAATAATATTATTACGAATGAGAATAGTCATCACATCTATTCTCAGATATAAGTTCCACCATTCTAACAAGTTCATTCACTCTGTAGTTTTACATTTCTGTACATTTTTATCATTAATAGAAATTGTGTATTAATGTATCTTTGTGTTATCTCTGATATATTTATGCTATATTATTGGATATATGATATAGCTCCGTACATTTATTTATTACATATCCTCTGTCATTTCTTGCCAAAAATAATCCGGATCAGTGGTATCGTAGTAGGTTGCTCTTGATCATTTTTTCAGTGCATGTCCCCGATGAGGTCTACATATAGAAAGTTGGGTATAAATATTATATATATTGAGGATAATCACTCTCTCATTGCCAAGAAACCATCCAAGGAAGACGAAAATAAAAACGATAGGGAAAATAATTCTATTAATTTATTTCTTGAGAAAGCTCTCACATGACAAAGGGACGAAATGATGGAGAATTTTTTCCACATCCTTCAAAACTTGTTAATAACAACTGACCTATCTTCAACAAGAAGCCACTTTGGAGGAACCTTGACTTTCAAGGTACAATTTAATTTTCATATTCCTATATTTGAATGACAGATAAATGGATATTCCCTAGAAAAATGGTTAAATCTGCTAGAAGGCTATTTCTTTGTTCACAATTTTTCCGACAAGGAAAAGATCACCTTCACACTCCTTAAATATCTCCCCCATGTCAAACATTGGTGGTAAATATACTTGGAGAAAATTTCCATAGAGGAGTCTGGAATATATGGGGTTGATCCAACTTTGGATTTGTTTGTGGATGTGTTCAAGGAACAATACTATCGTGTTGGTAACTATGATTACTAGTACATGGGATGGACCACACTACATCAAGAGAGGGACCAAGCAGTGTTGGAGTTCAACAATACCTTCCATACCTTGTGCACCAAGCTAGGTATTAAATATTTTGAGCGTAATTTGGTTCTAAAATATCGTGGGGCTCTACACAGATACAACCAAACTTAAATGGAGTTTCTGGACATCTCATCACTATGAGCTACCTATCAATATGATATCAAAATCGAGTAGAAATTTAGGCACCAGAAAAAACAGGAGTTCGGGTCTGCAAATACACAACAACCAAAGTATGATAAAGAAAACCCTAAAAAACAACCTTCCAAAAACCAATCCAAGACACATGAAAGGAAGGGTCATGGGAAGATGAAGGACACTAGAAATTAGTGTGATTTCCAAAAAATACCCTGGCGTGACACTGATGAATGTCGCTCGAAATAGTCATTGGTGACCACTATCAAAGACAAGGAGAGGGAACTTTATTTGGAATCAAATTTAGAAAATAATAGGAAAATACAGATTAATGACACAAACCCCACTGATACTGCCATGGCCACAACAATTCAACCATAAGAACCAACATATCCTGAAGATATTAAAGATTCTAAGCGACATTTGGTTATGAAATAATGTGGGGCTCTAAATAGATACATCCAAATTGAAATGGAGTTTATGTACATCTCATCACTAGGAGCTACCTATCAAAATGCCATCTAAATCGAGTAGAAATTTAGGCAACAGAAAAAAGGGAGTTCAAGTCTGCAAATATTTAAAAACCAAAGTATGATAAATATGACCCTAACAAACAACCTCTTGAAAACCAATCCAAGCCACAAGAGAAAAAGGGTCATGGGAAGATGAAGAAGGACATTGGAAAGTGGTGTTATTTCCAAAACATCCCCTGGAAAAACACTGATGAATGTCGCTCAAAACAAATATTAGTGGTCAAGATCAAAGACAAGGAGTTGAAACTTCATTCAAAATCTGATTATGAAAATAATGGGAAAATAAAGATCATCGATGCATATCCCACTCTTATTGTCACGACCGCAACAATTCAAACATAAGAAAAAACATATCAAGAAGAGGGGGAGAAAATTTTTCATTCACAGATGTGGGTGAAAGGGACCCTACTAGATTTTATTGTTGATAGTGGAAGCCAGAAGTTCTTCATCTCAGCAGAAGCCATCAAATAGTTGTGATTGTCGAGGACACCACACCCGCTAGGGAAATTACCGCTGTGTTAGCCAACCGTTTCAATTGTCATACGACATCCAACCCTTCAAGGATGAGGTATTATGTGATTTTTCCCTATTGGATATCTATGATGCTCTTTTGGGCTAGCCATATATGTCAAAGGACCATGATATTTATGGGTGTCGACCCCATAATTTCATTTTTACTTTAGGGGGTCATCTCTAAAGGATACCAGAGGTAGTTCTGACTACTATCCCACCTAAACAATGTCACAAGGTAGTATCTCATACTACAAAATTCAGCTTATTCACAATCTGTTCAAAAGGTGAACAGAAGGACACTGCAACCACTACACCCTTGGTCCAAGCACCTTCTATCCAACATGAGTAGATCGACAAGATTGAAACAAAGAATGAAGATTCCTTCTCCACAAAATCATCTTAGGTATCCCGAATGGTTAAAAAGGTCGAACCCCACCAGCAAAAGGTTCATTGAAGTCTTCAACAAACAAAGGAGTGTAACTTCTCCAACAAGGAAAGTAGGTAAGGAAGGTTCAAATTCAACAAATGCTTCCCCCTCTCCCCAGGGAACTCAATGAAATAGAGACCATTTCTTCCCAAGGAGGGAGGATTGATCGAGGTTGATATCGGTGGCCACCCACGTATTCCAGTTAGTTCAAAATAGAGTTTTCCACCTCGATAGTTTTTTGACAGTTTTTCGGGTCCCAAATTTCTGGGGCCATTTTGAGACCCGAAATGATGTTTTTTGGGGATTTTAGGCCCAAGCGTCTATGAAGGGAACTAGCCTAGGATAGTTGGAATGTTTTCTTCTCAGATAGAAATTTCCAACGATGTATCGAGTGCCCAAAACAAATATCATATGAAAATTTATGCCCCCAAGAAGTTGACCTATCAACTACCGCCATCGGGGCCCACAAACCTTTTGGCTTTTCAGCCTCTGGGGTTAGGGTTTTGGATTTTATTTATGTTAAAAAGGCCTTTGGAGCCTGATTGTAACAATCATCTTTTTTCGAATGACCATATCCATCACATCTCTTCTTAGAGATAAGATGTCACCATTCTAGCGAGTTCATTCACTCTGTATATTTACATTTCTGTACATTTCACTCATTAATAGAAATTGTGTATTATTATATATCTATATTATCTATGATATATTTATGTACTATTTTTGGATATCTGATATATCTATGTAACATATTCTCTTTCATTTCGTGTCAAAAATAATCAAGATCAGTGGTATCAGAGTATACTACTCTTGATTGTTTTTTTAGTGCATGTCCCCGACGAGGTTCGAGTATAGAAATTTGGGAGTCGAGCTTGTTTCTCTTGAGGGCAATGTCTCTCACACACCCAGGAAACCCTCCATGGCAGAAGAAAAGAAAAACTACAGTGAAGACAATTCTACTAATATGTTTCTTGAGAAGGCTCTCAAGCGACAGAGGGACGAAATGATGGAGAATTTTTCCCACATCCTTAAACACCCGACGATAAAAACCAACGTGTATTAATCAAGAGACCACTATGGAGGTACCTCATCTTTCAATGTACAAGTTAATTATGATATTATCATATTTGAAGGACAGATATATGAATATTCCATAGAAAAATGGTTAAATCTGGTAAGAGTTTATTGTAAATGTGTTGAACCTACACATAATAGATAATAGATCTAGCTAAACAATAATACACACATTTGCAGAGAGAATTTGAGAAAGAATAATAAGGAGAGAAAGAATGAAATAATTAACATTAACTATTGTGAAAAATGAATAGTTTACACATGATATACTCCATATAACTCAATGAGTTCGACTTGAGGATAAACAATGCACCATAGTGGTGGTATAGAGTGATATGGATACACACCAGAAGTTATGGGAGTGAACTGCCACCTATTCTAGTCTCTCAGGTAGTTACAGGAGTGAACTGCTAGCTAGTTGAGTTAACTAGTCAACTAGTCTCCAGTTAACTAATTGAACAAAGATTAGTGAGGAGTTAACTCAGGGAATCAAGGCTAATGCACCAATTTGGTGATGATCCAAAGGCAAGGTCGAATTATCATGGTGATGATCCCAATGTTGTATGGTGATGATCCCAATGTTGCATGGTGATCATCCCAATGCAACTAGCCAAACTAGCCAAACTGAAGTGTCAACTGAAAGAGAATATTCTCTAGGTGGAATATTCTCTCCTAAAATATAGGAGACTGGATAATGACTAATTATGACTAATAAACAAGAAAAAACCTTAGGAAAAGGAAATCCTAGGTGTGTGTGAAGTAACTCCAACACCCCCCTGAACATCACTATGGTGAAAAGAAAGATTGGGTCGCGACAATGAGGCCATGTTAGGTAACCATGTACAAAAGATACACTGAAAATAAAGTGAGGAAAGAGGGAAAACCTCATGGGAAAACCCCCCATCAAGGTACAATGTATGTAAAAATAAGAACTACAGTTGGTAGGCAACTGCATCCTTCACTCCAAGATGACTTCGTAGAGAATGAAACTTTTTCTCAGTGAAGTTCTTGGTGAATATGTATGTCGTTTGTTCTACTAAAGGACAAAATTGTAATTCGATGATCCCCTCATGTACTAAGTCCTGGATGTACTGCATGTCAATCTCAGTGTGCTTCGTCCACTCCCTCTGAACTGGATCTCTATAGAACTTCAGACTGCTCTGGTAGTCACACCAGATGAAGATCGACCGATGAAACTAAATGCCCAACTTAGTGAGAAAATGTTGTAGCCACATAGCCTGAATGGTTATGTTAACAACCCCTCTGTACTCTACCTCAGATGAAGATAGAGCAATGGCATCTTGCTTCTTTCTTGACCAATAGATAGGCCCAGAACCAAGACTGAGTGAGTAACCAGATGTGGACTTGTGATCAATTCTATTGCCATCCTAGCCAGAATCAGTAAACCTGATGAGATATAATGTAGATTCTGCTGCATAATGAATCCCAAAGGTGATGGTGCCTTGTACATATCGAAGGATACACTTTGCATCTTTCTAATGTAGCTCATGCGGCTCCTGCATGAACCTGGAAACTGCACCAACTGCATATGAGAGGTTTGGTCTAGAGTGTGTGTGATACAACAAGATCCCCACTAATTGTTTGTACAGTGTGTTGTCAACCAATGGAGTCTCCCCACCATCCTCAAGTTTGACTCTAGATAAGAAAGTAGTCGGAGGAGACTTGCAGTCTGTAATATGAAATCTCTCAAGGAGATATCCTGCATACTTGGATTGAGACAGTTTGATGCCTGATGCATCCTGACTGATATTGAGTCCAAGGAAGAAGTGTAGTGGACCCATGTCTGTCATCAAAAACCTATCATGTAGAATCCTATTGACTGTAGAAATCATTGAAATCGAGCTATCGGTGATCAACAAATCATCAACATAAATAACTAAAAGTAGAAGTGAATCAACCATCCTGAGCATGTAGACATTCGAGTCTGATTTACAACATACAAAGTTCCATGACAAAACGTAGGAATCCATCTTGGCATACCATGCCCTCGGAGCCTGCTTGAGGCCATAAAGTGACTTCTTCAGTCGATAGAAAAAATATGAGTCCTACATAAATCCCTAGGGTTTCTCCATGTAGATCTCCTCAGAGAGATCACCATGAAAAAATGCATTCTTCACATCCATCTGATGGAATTTCCATCCCTTGGATGCCACAATGGCAAGTGGTAATCGTATGGAATCCATCTTTTCTACTGGAGCGAAGGTCTCATCATAGTCAATACCATGAACCTACTGAAAGACTTTGGCGACAAGCTTGGATTTGTATCTACTGATATGTCCATCCGCTGCGCTCTTGGTCCTGTAGACCCATCTGCATCTGACAAGTTTCCTCCTAGAAGGAAGGGGAACCATATCCCAAGTCTAGTTCTCGAGGAGGGAGTTGTACTCCTCCTGCATGGAGGATTCCTAAAAGCGATTTCCAATAGCCTTTCCATAAGACTGTGGATCTGAATACTGAACCAAGAAAATATGCTTAGAAGGTAATTATTCAGTGGAAGTTAGTGCAATAGAAGTCTCCTTGAAATCAGATCGATTCCTCCTCGTATCAGTTGGATCACCCATGAGATCCCCTACATCCTAAAGAGTAGCCTGTGCCCACTTGGGCCTCTACTCTGGCTTTGCAACTGTATCTGGATGCTCTGACTCTGCATCTGACTGTACTAACTTTGAATCTGAATCATCTGATTTCTCTAAATTAGAACTCTCATCTGAAGAAGAGACATCATGTGCATGCTCATCATCTCGAACATGTGGAAGAATAAAGGTGTCTGCATGCAGTTGTTGAGGTGCATGCGAGACACTTTCCACGAATTGGAAACTAATCTCAATGATGAGTCGGTCTGAGGAAATATAAATAAATCGATATCCCTTCACATCATTGGTTTATCCAAAAAAAATGCACTCGGTGCTCTGTGGATCAAGTGCCTTCCTCTTTTCAGAGGGAATCTAGGCCCATGCATGTGAGCTAAAAATGTGAAAGTGGGTCACTTCTAGTTTGAGGTCGCTCCAAGCCTCATAGGGGGTCTTATCCTTGATAGATCTATTGGGAGATATGTTTTGGATGTATGTTTCATATTTAAGTGCTTCGGCCCATAGTCTATGTGGTAGTGAATTTGCATGCAACATGCAAGATGCCATCTCCTTTAGAGATCAATTTTTCCACTCAACAACTCGGTTTTGTTGCGGAGTATAGGGAATTATGTGTTGTAGTTGAATCCTTGCCTCATGGAAAATATTGTGGATCTCATGATTCACATACTCTCACCCATTATCATATCAGAGGAATTTTATCTTCTTTCTAGACTATGTCTCAACCAAATCTTTGAAATCTTTGATGTGTTGAAAGACCTCAGATTTTTTCCTGAGAAAGTAGATCCATGTAAAATGTGATAAATCATCAACAAAAATAAGAAAAAACCTTGCTTTGTTGATCAATGGATGTGGAAAAGGACCCATGAGGTCACTGTGGATCAAATCTTAAGGTGCATAAGCTCATTGAGACTTTCCCTTGTTGAATTTCTCTTGAGGGTGTTTTCTGAGAACACATCCCTCACATACTCCCTTGGAGAAATGGATGTCTGGTAGACCATCAAATAATATTTTCTTGCTAATTTGTTGCATGTATCTGAAATTCAAATGTCCAAACATTTCATGCCATATCCTACTACTTTCATTAGCATGAGTAAGCAGTAAAGCAGAATCAGGTTCAATGAATTTAGAAAATATATACAATCTAGACTGATGATTTACCTCATCGGTAGCAACCCTAGAGTTGGTTTGCAAGTCGTAGATTTCCATGGAAATTTACTGTGAATACGACCTTATTTCCTATGCCGAAATTCGTCATCTGATACACAGAGAGAAGGTTGACATAAATCTTGGGAACATGCAACACATTCTTGAAGCTTCCGTTGGTGAGTTCAATACTTCCTTTTCCGGTGACTTCAATAGAAGAGTTGTCCCCCATCAGAATAGGAGGATATTTGCATGCATACAAAGAAGAATAGAATGCTTATGATGCATCCATGTGACGTGATGGTCCTTAATCAATCATCTATGCATCAGGAGAGGAGTTGATTGCAATCAAGGCATGGATAGAATTCCCTTTCTTAGAATTCAGATCTTCTGGCTTCTTCTTCTTCGCACCCTCAAAGATGCGATCTCCAAGGATTTTTTGCTGAAGTATTTGAGACATCATATCTATTTTTTTTTTCATGCATGTGGATTCCGAATGGAATCCTTTGTGACAGTATGTGCATTTCTCCCCTTTTCTCCCCTTTTCTTCCTTGGATCCAGAGGCATCGATGAAGGGTTTTGTGTACCCTTCCTTCTTCGGATGTGCATGAGATTTCTGTTTATCTTTATATTTAAATTTCTGATATCTGTGTCTTCCATATTTCACAGTGAGTGCATGCGCCTTTGGGACTTTGATTGCGCCCATGTTGATGAGCTTGGTTTTCTCTTGTGTCAGGGATTTGATAAAGTACTCACGAGAAGGCATCTTCGAGGTGGCTCCAGAGGCGAATCTGACAGTATGGAATGTAGATACAAATATAGAGAATTCAGGACCAATCTTGGAGAGAATGGTGAGAACAATTTGTTTCTCCTCCTTCGATTTATCAACCACGCAAGCTTTGAGTTTCGACAGTAAATCCTTGAATTTCGTAAATAAATCTTGGATATTCTCTAAGCATTTTGGATCTAATGTGAGAAGATCCACCTACAACACGTGTCCCCTCATCTCATCCTATTTTCCAAATAACCCTTACAAGGCGGTCTAGGCTTCATTGGGATTCTTACAGGAAGATATATGAAAAAGGAGATCGGGAGAATAAGACTGCAAATTGTTCCGAGTGCCTCATCCATGCGATTTAAGTACTTGGATTTTTCTATGGATGATGTTAGCTTTGTATCAGTATTCATGGTTAACATGTAAAACCCTATGGATCATATATGTATGTATATTTTCTCCTTCCATTCATAATAGTTGTAAGGTGCAAGAATGAATTTTTTTTTGGATTTCCATCTTTCTACTGTCTTCAATCTTTTGTAACTGCAAAACAATTTGGTGTAGCTTTTTCTTAGTAGTCTGTTAGCTCTGATACCATGTAAATTTTTTGAACCTTTACATAATAGATATATCTAAAGAATAATACACACATTTGCAGAGATAATTTGAGAAAGAAGAAGAAGGAGAGAAATAATGAAAGAATTCTCATTAACCGCTGTAAAAAATGAATAGTTTACACATGATATACTCTATATAACTCAATGAGTTCGAATGTAGGATAAAGAATGTGCCATAGTGGTTTTCTAGAGTGATCTAGACACACACCATAAGTAACGAGAGTGAATTTCCACCTATTCTAGTCTCTCAGGTAGTTACGGGAGTGAACTGCCACCTAGTTGAGTTAACTAGTCAACTAGTCTTCAATTAACTGATTAAATAGAGAGTAGTGAGGAGTTAACTCAGGGAATCAAGGATAATACACTATTTTGGTGATGATCCCAAGAAAATTTCGAATTATGATGGTGATGATCCCAATGCAACATCTAAACTCAACTCAACTAGTCAAATTGAAGTGTCAACTGAAAGAGAATATTCTCCAGGTGGAATATTCTCTTCTAAAATATAGGAGACTGGATAATGAGTAATTATGACTAATAAACAAGGAAAAACCTTAGGAAAAATAAATTATAGGTGTGTTTGAAGTAACTCCAACAGTTATTTCTTTGTTCAAAATTTCTCCGATAGGGAAAAGATCACTTTCGCACACCTTAAATCTCTCCCCCATGTAAAACATTGATGGGAAACTTATAGGGAGCAAACTTCCACATAGGAGTCTATAATATATGGGTTTGAGCCCACTTGGGATTGTTTTATGGATGCATTCAAGGAAAAATATTACCCTATTGGTAACTATGATTTCCAGTACATGAGATGGACCATGCTACATCAAGAGAGGGGCCAAGGAATATGATAGTTCACCAATACCCTCCATACCTTGAGCACCAAGATGGGTATCGAATATTCTAAGTGACATTTGTTTCTTAAATACCGTGGGGCTCTACACAGATACATCCAAATTGAAATGGAGTTTATGGACATCTCATCACTCAGAGATGGCTATCAATATGTTGTCAAAATCGAGCAGAAATTTAGGCACCAGAAAAAATGAGAGTAAGGGTTTGAAAATCAACAACAACCAAAGTATGATAATACAACCCTAACAAAGAGCCTCCAAAAAACTATTTTAAGCCACAAGAAAATAAGGGTCACGGGAATATTAATAAGAACACTAGAAAGTGGTGTGATTTCCAAAAAATACCTGGCACAACATTGATGAATGCCACTCAAAATATTCATTGGTGTCTAAGATCAAAGACAAGGAGAAGAAACTTGATTCAGAATATGATTTAGAGAATAATGTGAAAGTACAGATCATCGATTCAAACCCCACTACTACTGTCGCGACCCCAACAATTCAACTAGAAGAATGAAAAAATCTTGAAGAGGGGGAACACCTTTTTCATTCACAGATGTGGGTGAAGGGAACCCTATATCATTTTATTGTTTATAGTGGAAGCTAGAAGAAACTCATCTCATCATAGGTCATCATACAGTTGGGATTGTCGACAACACCACACTTGTAGCCATACAACATTGAGTGGCTTAAATAGGGATGTGATCTCTGTGTCAACCAACAATGTTGATTGTGATACTTCATCCAACCCTTCAAGGATGAGGTATTATCTGATGTTTCCTCATTGGATGTTGGTGATATTATTTTGGGGAAGCCATATATGTGGAAGTGTCATGCTATTTATCAGTATCAACCCCATAGTGTCATTGTTACTCTAGGGGGTCATCTCTATAGGATACGAGTGTTAGTTTCGACTATTGTCCCACCTAAACAATGTCGAAAGGTAGTATCTCGTACTACAAAATTCATCTTCTTCACAATTTTTTAAAAAGGTGAGCAGAAGGATGTTGCAACCACTGCAGCCTCAATCCAAGCACCTTCTATCCAACAAAAGTAGTTTGAAATATTGCAGCAAAGGAAAAATATTCCTTATGAACAAATTCATTTGAGGGAGACCGACTGGTTAAAATTGTACAACCCCACCAACAACAGGTTTTTGACAGTCTTCAACAAACCAAGCAGTGCAACTTCTCCAACAAGACAATCAAATCACCAAGGTTCAAATTCAACAAACACTTCCCACTCTACCCTCGGAACTCAACGCAATGCATACAATTGCTTCCTAATAATAGAGGATCGATCTAGGTTTATATTTGTCGTATCCCACCTATTCCACTCGGTCAAAATATTTTTTTCCACCTCGAAAGTTTTTCGATAGTTTTTTGGGTCCCAAAATTCCGGCGTTGTTATGAGACCCTAAACGATGTTTTTTGGGTATTTCGGGCTGAGGATACTATTGAAAAAAAATTCCTCGGCCAGTTGGAATGTGTTCTTCTCGGATAGACCTTTCCAACGATGTATCGAGCAACCCAAATGGAGATCATATGCAAATGTTACACCCCTAGGAAGTTGACATATCAAGTACCCCCATCCAGGCCAAGAAACCTTTTGGATTTTCATCTTCCTGGGTTAGGGTTTTCTATTTTATTTATTTAAAAAAGGCCTTTTAAACCTCATTGTAACAATCATATTCTTCTGAATGAGCATAGTCATCACATCACTTCTCAGAGATAAGTTTCCACCATTCTAGCAAGTTCATTCACTTAGTATTCTTACAGTTCTGTACATTTCACTCATTAATAGAAATTGTGTATTACTATATCTTTGTGTTAACTATGATATAATTATATTATATTCTTGGATATCTGATATATCTCTGTACATTTCTTTCTTATATATCCACTCTCATTTCGTGTCGAAAATAATCTAGATCAGTTGGGAAGGGGGGTTAGGCCTTCGTGTAGGAGAATGAAGACCTAGCAATGGATTATGCCTAGCATTTTATCTATTCTGTGTACACAAATGACCCACCCCCCCAAAATTCACCAATGTCAGAGTAGTTTACATGGAGACCTGACAAAAAATATTCCCATAATTTTTTGAGAAAATATAGAGGCAACTCTCTATTATTGAAGGGAGGTTTTTCAAATACCATAAACCACCTGTCCATCCAATTACATAAAAATGGTTTATAGGTACTGTGTCATATAATATTCATACATTTTATACCTATAATTAGAAATGTGAGTTAATTGGCCTTGATAATTTTCAGTGGAATATATCATGGTGTCTAGGGAACTCTCTAGTCATAGTCATGAGGGATCTTTAGTATTTTGTAAGTCTTGTACATGGGTTCTAAGATACATCAATCACGTATAAATTTCATGTTTATGTTTATCAGTTGTGGGTTGAGGTTTTTGGTCACTTCATGTGGTCGTGTTGGGTTTGGGTTTTTTCAAGGCTCCATATTAATTAAGTGTGCTACAATTTAATAAGGGAAAATAAAATTTAGGTTTATTTTTCAATCATTTAAACAAATTATGAAATTAGAAAAATGAAACTCTATAAAAATCCATACCTAGAATCAATTAAAGACCATAACAACAAATTTTGACATTGAATTGTGAAGGTATCCTTAGTTTCTCCTCCTATTTTTTCTCAATCTCACACAAAAATGTATAGTGCAGTGTATTGGTGAAATAGACTAACCATGGACATTTAATAAAAACTACCCATAGGAATGCACTTTGATTTGGATTTATGATTGGAATGAAATGAAACACATATCTATAACATTAACAAAGATAAAACTAGAATAATAACAAATATACAATGGAACTTAAATTCTATTCCATAAAGAAATCTGTTGAAATTGTAAAATGCAGAATGAAAACAATCTTGCTCGAATGGTGGTAGCTAATCTCTGAGAAGAGAATTGGCAACTACATGAATTCATATGAGCACATTAAAATGAGGCCTCCATGTTGTTTTATTATCAATAAGTAAAAATAAAACCATATACATCCAAAAACCTAACCCTAGGAGATGAAGCGCAAAAAGTCATGTGCGCCCCAAATGGGGCAAGTTTGTACATCAACTTCCCGGGGTCGTAACTTTTGCATGCAATCTTTTTTTAGATGCACGATATCCCATTGGAAAGATATATATGAGGAATACATATGATTCCATCACACTTTGATGTTATATATAGTGTGACTATGATAGGCCCAAAAAATGTTGTTTAGTGCCTCAAAACGACCCCAAAATTTTAGGACCCGAGAAACTAGAAAACAATTTCAAAGTTGAAAACTGTAACTGGAAAGATGAAAGTTGTATGTGAGCTAGTTGAAAGAGGTGGGTCTCCACTGATATCCACCTGGATCAATCCTACCTCCTTAGGATGCAATGGTCTCCATTGTGTTGATTTCACTCATAAGATGAGGAAATTCCTATTGAATTTGGCACTAGGTGAGCCACTTGTCTTGGTGCAGGAGCTTCCCTACTTTGACAACACGATAATGTTGAAACTTCTATTGGTGAGTTCCCTTGACCTATGTTTCCATGATATGAATAATGGATTCCTTTGTGCTGTAGTTAGGGTTGATCTCTGTCGGTTTAAATTGTTCTTCTATCTTTGAGGTGTCCAATAATGGTGGAAATTATGGTCGAAGGGCAAGGAAGGGGGGAATGTTGAGCTCAAAACAATTGTCACCCACAAGCTTGGTGATGGTGTAAGGTCAATAGTAAAATGGAAAAATATTTCAATGGGGTTCTATACGGTTTTCTTTTTTTCAGGTGCAATGAAAATTTATCTCCCAACTGAAACTTGTGTGGCACCCGATGTTGATCATGGCATTGATTGTACTTGGAATTGGACTTTTCAAAATATCTTGAACTTGTTGATGGATGTGCTACATTCGTTCAATAAATTGGGTGTCCTTGTTGAATTCGATTTGCACATGGGACAATTCTTCTTGTGTGGATGCAAAGGGTAGTGCAACATCTATGGGACCCAATGGTTGAAATCCCAACCCCACGTGAAAGGGGTTGTGGCCAATTGAGCTATGTATGGCTCTGCTGTAATTATTTTAAACATAAGGAATAATTTCATCCCATGTGTGTGGATTTGTTAGGGACCTAACCCCTCATGTAGGTAGAATAATATATTTCCATGTAATAAAGGTCAACATTAATAAGGCCTAACAATAAAGAGGAATAAGTCCAATGTAAGAAGACCTAATAGAAGCTTCTACTTCTAGAACGATCTTCCTCTAGATGGTTCTTTTGATAGACATACTTAGTATAAATAGGAGTCTAGGGTATGAGAAATTTTGTCTGGGATATTATTGTAATAGAGATCTGCTCTACAAGAGGTTGCTCACTCGAAGAAGCAAGTGAACATTGCTCTCAGTAATCAAAGTTCTCTTTTTGTTGTTCTTCTGGTATCATTTTGGTATTATTGTGGTGTTGTTATGATTATATTTTTGTTCAACATCCATTTCTAGATATTTATTTATGTTCTTCATACTTTTTATATTTGGAATATTACAAGTGGTATCAGAGCACCTTCCTCGGTAGAAAATTATGGGTTAATTTTTTTTCAGGGTGTTAACACCAATTCTTGCAAGGCGGTGTTTCTCTCCGATTTCAGGCCCTTGGTGTAAATGCATAGAAATGGGGTTTAAAAACCAATCAAATGTGTTTTATTCAAAGGATGTAGTCATGAGCACCAATCACAACACACAGAAGAAGTCCATTTCGGGCTTAAAATCAAGTGATCGGGCATTTTGTTTTCAACGACGAGGATCCATAGATGGAGCAAATCGACGGTCATCGGGTAAGCTTGAGTTGTGGAGTTGCACAAGGTTTAGTGCATGGGCTCATCTCTTATGGACAAAGTCACAAAATGATCATGGTCATCTAATCCAGTCAGGACACATGGTGCCTGATCAGGCTCGATTGCGATTTCAACTACCGAGACTTCAAAAGACACAGGGTCTCTCATCCATTGCATTGGGAAACTACGAAACAAAAAATGATTAGCTGTTTCGGCATTTCGGCTACTAGGACTTCAAAAGACATGGGGTCTCTCATCCATTGCATTCGAAAACTCTAAAATGCTAAATGATTAGCCGTTTTAGCATTTCGGCTACTGGGACTTCAAAAGACACGGGGTCTCTCATCCATTGCATTGGGAAACTCCGAAACGCAAAATAATTAGTCGTTTCAGCATTTTAGCTACCGGGACTTCAAAATATAGGGGGTCGCTCTTCCATTCCATTATGAAACTCTAAAACATGAAATGATTAGCCATTTCGGCATTTCAGCTACCGGGACTTCAAAAGACAGGGGGTTTCTCTTCCACTGCATCGGGAAACTCCAAAACGTGAAATGCGAAAAGCGCCTTTGAATATAGGTGCAGGGTCACAGCTCATTGTCACTTGGGGTGACAGAAAGAGATGTGCAAAGGGCCAAAGCATCGGGTTTAGCTACAGGAAGCTTCGTCGCATTCTCCAGGTGCCAATTCAACTCGACATCGATCCCAATCCCTTCTAGAGGTAAAAAAAGGTAGGAGGAGGTGGTTGAAACCTCGTCTCACTCCTTAAATGTAAGACATGGAGGTTCTTGCAGGAAGTCTGCCCAAGATCTTCCTATGTGCATGTTTTCCTAAAGAAGCCATGCCGATCTGATGTCATAGTCTCACTAGAGGAGCCTGCAGATGCTAATTTGGACTTTAATGTCTCAGCTACCTTCCTGCTGCCAAGGTGACGAATTGCTCTGAGTATATATACTCATTTTGTGTATCTGTGTCAGGATGGATGGTAGAGAAGAGCTCCCGACTGTAATGTTTTAATGAAGCACTGGTTTTCCTGGCTATGTATCTGCATATGAAATTTTCTTGTTCAATGTAAGGCAACTCTCTTTTTCATATGGTTTTGATCTCATACTAAAAGGGTTCATGATTGATTGATTCACATGAATCGTTGTGATTGTGTTATGATAAAGGATTTATTATAACATTGTTATGTTCTTTTAGTGTTTATTCTTTTGAATATAAGAGGTTCTTGTGTTCAAAGTTTTCTTCTACAGGATGTTAGAAGCTCGATGACTACAGCAGACCTTCGCATTTTCTCACAGAAGTCTTCCTCCTACTCACCCTTATTACAACTTATTGTCTGAAGTTGAACTGAGACCCCATATGCTTGTGCATGTCTAGCCTAGTTTCTGAGCTAGAACAATATTGTTCTGAGTTTACTTCCATTCATCACCCTTTATCAACAAATAGTGACATAAACTGATGGGCATTAGGCTTACTCCTACTGCAATCCAGGAGTAACTTATGACACTAACATTTCTGGCACCACTGCCGTGGACGAAGTTGAAAATTTTCCCTAGGATCAAACGACATTGACCCTCTAATCCTAAAGGTGCATCAGGCATCAGAGCCCTACGAGATTACTATTGTGTACCTGGCGACTCCATTGTGGCAACTCCATTGTGATGACTCCACTGTGGCAAACCTATTATTTTAGTTGTGGCTTCCAGAGGTAGACACACATGGTCCCATCCACAGCTACCTCTAGCTACACCTGAAGTTGATGCAGAGGTGATTATCAGAAAAGGAAAGGCCCCTGAAGGAGAAACTTCCGCCGCTGAACCAAGTAATTTCCCATCTCCTTCTATAGAAACTTCATTTTCTTCTTCTCATATTCCTAGCAAACCTTCTTCTGAGGTTTCCTATTTCCTGAATTTCAGAAGTGTTCCTGCTAAGTTTTCTCCTCTTGGTCTGGGATTGGAGGGAGAAATCCTTTTCACTCCCCTCTCCCCTGAAGCTCTACCTTGGCGTAGACCCAGGACCACATAATATTTCCTCACTCCTAGCTTTACCACCCCTCCTCTTATTACTGTTTTTTCTACTGTACAGAGAGAAGCATATGCTGACTCAAGCCCCTTAGCCTTCTCTTTGAATCCCTCATTGTTCCCCCTTCCACCTCGAAGCTCATTTCCAGTATCCCCTGTTCGATCTCCTTCTCCTCCAAGTTCTCCTCCACCTAATATTCCTATGGCAAGAGAACATCCCCCCATGACCATAATGGACGCTATAATATATGTTAGGTATGATCCCCTTTTGTTACCTCAGCCTCTCAATGCCCTTCTAGCAGATGGCTACCTTAAGCAGCTACCATGGTTTACAGGCGAAGGGGACACAGCTGCAGAAGAACACCTTGAATCCTTTTACAGTTTAAAGATGATCATGTTATCATGCATGCAGACGTATGGATGAGGATTTTCATCCATATCCTTGAAGGCAAGGCTAGAAAGTGGTTTAGGGCCCTGCCTCCCGGATCTATCGACGGGATTGAGGCTTTGGATAATGCCTTTTTGAGGCAGTGGGGAGACAAAAAAGTCTTCATGTATTACATGACAGAGTTTGGGTATTTGAAGAGAAAGGAAGGAGAGTCTGTCTCTGACTTCTCCAAGAGATTCAATAAAATGTACAATAAGATCCCTGTTGAGATAAAGCCCTCACAATCCTCTGCTAAATCACTTATGCTAGTGCTTTTGATCCCAATTTCTTCCTCCTGTTGAGGGAAAGGAGAGAAACTACTCTGGTTCACATGCAGGATGCAACCATGGAAGTAGAATCTAACATATTGGTTGTTGACCGACTAAAAAATAAGGCTGATAGAGACATATCTAGGAAGAGACCTGAAGCCTCCCCATCCAATTCCTCTCCCCTTCCCCTTCAGGCGGATGAGGTAACTAAAGTGATAAAATATCTTTCAGCTAGAATGGAAAGGTGGGAGTTAAAAGGGAGGCCCATGTACAAAAATCCCCAAAATAATGATAACAAAGGCTTCAGGAGGCCTAGCAACAATGTGCCACAGGCTTTTCCAAGGGAAAAAAGGAGCAAAGACATAGATGATCAGAGGATTCAAACCCCTCTCCAAAATAACCTAGCTTCTCATGAGGAAGGAGAGGAGATAGATGAGCTCAACCCTGAAATTCACTGTATTGGAGACAATTCCCCTTTTCCCCATTTGACTCAATATGCATATGAAGAATCCCTTATGAACATCCAAATCAATGAGTTGGGTAAAGGGGAAAATTCCAACAACACTCCTAATAAATATCATCTCAGGTCAAAGAAGAAAGAAGGGAATTTTGATAGCCATGATCAGCCCCTCATAGCGGAAAGGCCTGCTAAATCTGCAACAATGACTACTAAAGAAAAGAAAACTTAGAATACTTTGCCAACAACCAAAGAACCTATTTCTGAGGTAAGGGAAGCTCCTGAGCCTCTTTCCTCCTTTAGTTTTGAGCACAAAATTCAAAATATTAGAATTCCTGTACCCCTCTAATAATTAGTTAAAAATGAAGATTTCAAAAGGTCCCTCTCCAAACTGCTACAATCTAAGTCCCCCCAGCCTTCCACACACTCAGTAAATCTTCAAGATGAAAAGATATCAGTTTTCCTAGGTCCCATGGTAGAAGACGGATATGATTCATTCCCTCCCTTCTACACATCCTTGAACATACATGATAAGGTGTTGCATAATTGCCTCATGGATTCAGGAGCTTGCCACAACCTTATGCCCAAAATAGTCATGGAATAATTGGGATTGGAAGTGACAAAGTCTTATCATGATTTTTACTCTTTTGATTCAAGGAGGGTGCAATGCCTTGGAGTTATCAAAGACTTGGTGGTCTCTTTATTTCAGCTACCAATGAAGAGTGTGGTCATGGACATTGTAGTAGCTAATGTTCCCCCCAAGTTCGGCATGCTGTTTTCAAGATCTTCGATTAAAAAACTTGGAGGACCATTACAGATGGATCTCACATATGCCACCATTCTAGTCTTTGGAGGGGAACACAGGAGGTTGTACAGAGAAGCTCAGTTGGCCTACATTGTTAGTGATGAAGCAGACCCCACCAATCATCCTATCTTTGCACTTGACACTGATTTGGGATCTAGTTTATTGCAGCTCACTGATACTCCTGAAGCCCCTTTTCAAATAAAAAATCAACCCATATTTAATCATGATATACCTCATCCAACCACCTCTATGTGGAAGATGTTCTTTGATGGAGCTACTTCTAGTGAAGGTGTTGGCACTGGAGTGGTTATTGTGTCACCTTGTCAGGAAACCATATCCCTGTCATACAAGCTAGAATTCGAAGCTACCAATAATGTGGTAGAATATGAAGCTCTTGTTCTGGGTTTAAGGGATGCAAAAGAAATGGGAATTGAGGAGGTAGAAGTGTTCGAAGATGCTGAGTTGATAATCTAGCAAGTCAAAAATGCTTATTGGGCTAAGCATCCTCGGCTCAGGAGTTACAAAAATGAGGTGTGGGACCTGATTGATAATTTCTTCTTAGCTGTCAACATTTCTTTTATTCCAAGAGAGGAAAATACTTTGGCTGATTCCTTAGTTGTCTCAGCTAGTGTTTTCAGGATCCCTCTATTGCCTAAGATCAAATATGATGTTGAGATAAGATATAGGCCATCTGCTCCAAACAATATCAAGCATTGTAAGGTATTCGAAGACGATCTTGAAATCAAAAAATTTCTTCCGTCTGTCGATTAATTTTCTGCATTGCACATTGATCAGAATCTTGATCTTGAAAGTCACCCTCACCCTGAGATATTTTTAAATAAAATTGGTAATCACCATATTATTCAATTGCCTAGCAACCACATCCCGAAGGGACTAGTCCCTTTAGAAAGACTGTTTGATGGAGATGATGTGGCAGTAAAGGGTAGGGTTTCAGATGGATATGTTGATACAGTAAAGTGCAACATCGGCACACAAGAGGAGCCTAAGTTTGTCAAGTTGTCAAGCAGTTTGACCAAAGAGCAAAGGGCCAAATATACCGAGTTATTAAGGGAATTTTTTGATGTGTTTGCATGGACCTATGAAGACCTCAATACATATGACACATATGTCATTGAACACAAGATCCCACTGAAGGAAGAGGCTAAGCCATTTAGGCAAAAGCCAAGACAGATAAATCCCATGTTGTTGCCTGTCATGGAGAGAGAAGTGAATAAGTTGTTAGATGCCCAAATCATTGTCCCCTTGAGATATTCTGAGTGGGTGGCCAATTTTGTCCTGGTGAGGAAGAAAAGTGGATAAATCAGGCTCTATGTTTATTTCAGGAACATGAAGAGGAGCTCAAAGAAAGACAAGTATCCCTTGCCCAACATGGAACACATATTGCAGAGGGTAAGTAGTGCATCTAGGATATCCATGATTGATGGTTTTTCAGGCTATAATCAGATATCAGTCATGCCCGAGGACAGAGAAAAAACAACCTTCACCACTCCTTGGGGCACATTCATGTATGCCAAAATGCCTTTTGAATTAATGAATGTAGGAGCAACATTTCAGCGAGCCATGGACATAGCCTTCATCGGGGAGAAATATCAGTTTGTGGTGATCTATCTAGATGACATCATAGTCTTCTCCAGATCTGATATAGAGCACTTTTGTCATTTGAGGAAAGTTTTCTTGAAATGCCGGAGGTTTGGCCTTTCCTTAAATCACAAGAAATATTTGTTTTCTATGAATGAGGGGAAGTTGTTAGGCCATATAGTATCAGTAGAGGGAGTGAGAATTGATCCCAGTAGAGTAGAGGCAATTCAGACCCTGTCACTTCCTAGGTCTAGAAGGGAAGTTCAGGCTTTTTTAGGGAATATTAACTTTTTGAGGAGGTTCGTCTCAAATTTTGCTGAGTTGGTTAAACAAATCACAACCATGCTCAGAAAGGGAAATGAAGTAAAATGGACTGCTGAACCCAGGGAATATTTTGTCCAAATAAAAAAGGCATTGATTGAGGAACCTGTCTTGATCAGTCCTGATTATTCCAAGGATTTCCTAGTTTTTTCTTTTGCTTCTTTTGATACAGTAGAAATGGTCTTATCGCAAAAAAATGATGAAGGGTGAGAGAAGCCCATTTCCTTCTTCAGTAAGGCATTAAGAGATGCAGAAATTGGGTATGAGATCATGGAGAAGCATGCCTATGCCTTGGTCTATGTCAAAGATTTCAAAGTCTATGTCTTGCACTCAATAGTGACTGCATACATTCTTTCAGCCTCTGTGAAAGACATCCTTATACAACTTGAAATAGATGGGAGAAGAGGTAAATGGATTGCCAAGATCCTTGAGTTTGACCTGGAGATAAATCCCACCAAGTTGGTTAAAGGCCAAGGTTTGGCCAAGCTGCTGGCTAAATCCAATTGCAAGGAATTGGGGGTTAGCTTCATCAATGCTTGCTCAGAAAACCAACAAGCTGAGTCATCTAGCAAAAGCTCTTAGGGTGGCTTATCACTAGTAGAATGCACCTGGTATAGAGAAATTTTATACTTTCTGTAAGAGTTGAAGCCTACTGATGGAATGGGAAAATGCAAGGAAAGAGATTTAAAGCTCAAGGTGGTCAGATATTGCCTTATTGACCAAGTCTTGTACTGGAGAGACCCTCTAGGGGTGTTTCTGAGGTGTCTGAACCCACAAGAAGCCCAAAAAGTTATGTTTGATTTCCATAGTGGCCTTTGTGGAGGGAATCATTTTTGGAAGACCAAAGCTCACAAAATTTTCAGGGCAGGGTATTACTGTCCCACCTTATTCAATAATGTCTACAGAGAAGTCAGATATTGCATCAAATGCCAAAGGTTCTTAGAAAAGAAGCAACTCAAATCTCTGCCACTAAAGCCTGTAGTAGCTTCAACACCCTTTCAATAATGGGGGTTGGAATTCATTCGAGAAATTCATCCTCCTTCAAGTGGCCAACACAAATGGATCCTGATTGCAACAGACTATTTCACCAAGTGGATAGAAGCCGCCCCCACCAGGAGTGCTTCACACAAGGTAATTATCATCTCCCTGGAGGATATCATAGCCAGATTTGGCTTTCCCAGTAGAATTGTCACTGATAATTCTGCTTCTTCGAAGTCTAAGCCTCTGGTTAAGTTGTGTGAGTAGTTCGAGATTTCACTAATTCACTCCACTCCCTATTATCCTCAAGGAAATGGACTGGCAGAATCTTCCAATAAAAGTCTAATCAAACTCATTAAAAGATTATTGGAAGACAATAAGAGGGCCTAAGATTCAAAGCTTAAATTCACTCTATGGTTTGATCAAGTGACAACAAAGAACTCCCTGGGTACCTCACCTTTTCAACTTGTTTATGGGATAGAGGTTGTGTTTCCCACTCATCTTGCTTTACCTATATCGAAATTATTTCAAGATCATGAAGGAGAGCCAGACCATATGGTTAGAAGAATTCATCAAGTGGTGGAAGTGCAATAGGTTAGGGAGTAGGTAATGGACATAGCTCATAGTCATCAACAGAAGATCAAGAAGGCCTTTGATAGGAAGGTCTAGAAGCAGGGATGATTTTAGGGGCTAAATTTCTCTCATGGGCTAATTTTCAATGGTTTTTCCAAAAACAAGATTCGTTATTTTAAAAATGATTCGCCCAAATTCTATAGGATACAATTATTTTATCTTAAAAA